>JAJIZL010026856.1:48465-106776 GCA_023969395.1 Amblyomma maculatum | reverse complement strand
CAAGAACAAAGAAGGCACACACGCCACACCACTTCTTTGCTGTTTCCCTGCTCTTTCCTTACATTCATCACTTTGTACAATTAGCATTTGATGTTTTGTTGACATTTTTGACATTTTGAAAGAACTCATATGATCGCCACAGCTGAGAAAACATCTTGCTAGAGCTTCACTGGTTGCCATAGCAACTGAGACGCAAGTAGTTGTAGAGCTACACACGCCGCAAGTGTGATGGCGTGCACAACAGGCACCCCTGTCACATCCTGCCCCCCTATCTTCTCTGGTGCGTTGTTCGGCATCGCTAACGGGCTCATTTTCCTTTTACCGCATAAAATTGTGATGCAACGGTTTTTAGTGCAGCGCTTAGGACGATGTGATGCTATTTCACTTGCCATTTGGCATCGATCTGTTGGTCAAAGTGAAGGCTAGTTTGAACATGGGGATGCTAAGCGACGAAATATGTGCCGCCATATGTATGCCGCACGGTAAAGACGCTTTGAAGAAACCTGCACCTTCCTCTCACTGATAGACATTGAAGCAAAACCACGCAGAACTGTGCTCTTGGGCGTCTTGCTCTGTTTAGGCAGAGTTAAACACCGGTTAATTGTAAGTTTCGTTACATGTGCGATGTCACGTTCAAGTTGAAGTGAGTTTGAAGTTACCGCGTGAGGTCATTCGGTTGAGTATGATAGCCAATTAGGAGTTACGTTTGGACGACTCTTATGGGACGATGCCGTTTTTTCCGCTGCTCAGGAGGAGCCTTGAACTTATCTTTTTTAAACAATAGGCTGAAGCAAGCGACATGCCTGTTTAAACTCCTACCAGTTAATGTCGCAGTCTGCACCTTTCGTGGTAATCCGTCACCGCCCAGAATGTTGAAGCAGAACTTATGAACTTTCTTGCGAAAGCAAAATTTCATGCTTTGGCATTCACTTCGTGTGTAACTTTTCCAGGGCGAATCCCATCTTACCCTATCTTTTGGATGTCGTCCTGAAAAGTGGCCCAGGCTACAGGAGTCTCTGGAGAGTCAGTCGAAAAGTCTGCCTCCTCTGGTACTCCGCTTCGGATCGTAAGCTGTTGAGTGCTTGGGTCGAACGCCATCCAGGCCGTGGTGGCTGCCGTCGCATAAGGCGAAGTAGCCAGCATTGCTAGCCACATGATCGCTGTGACGGCCTTATAACACGACTCTTCCTCCATCGCAGAACTGCTCCGCATGCAAGAAATGAAGTAATTAAGTGGTCAAATAAACACTCAACCAATTGTTTTTGTTACGGCTGCAAGGTCACTGTTTTTTTAGGCTAGTAATTAAACAAAATAACAGTGCATTCCCTTCTTGGACATTTATCAGCTGGATATAGAGCACGTAATTCTTGGTCTAAATACATTGCACGTGCTTCGACACTGTGAATTGGTTCACTTTCAACCGAAAACACACGAGCCCGTACAAATTTCATCTAATAGCTTTGAAACAGCAGAAAATTCAACCCACTAGAATCTGTGGAATCCACAAGGTATGGATTGTGAAACCATTGGGTGGCAGCGATGCCCATAAATAAATATAAAAATAAACATGTTAGTATAAGTGATAAAGAAATGTTAAAATCGAAATAGTTTATGGGTTATCAAAATCAGTAATTTGAAAATAAACTGTGCTGTTTTGGCGTATAAAGTGCCCGAGTTTACAATGTGAAGTCTCATTAATCTGCCTGAATTAGCACAATTATGACTGCTGTAAAGACCACTCTTAGAAAAAAAAAATGTCACGAGTTAGCAATATGTGCATTTCGGTTCAATGCACGTGCAAGGAATATAAGCCTGCCAGTACACATTGCCAGTGATTTTACTCCTATGTGATAGAGCCCTAGGCATGAAAATCGTAGAATAATCCGGTACCTACAACAGCTGAAAGCGACTGATCGCAGCGCTACAGAATGGAAGTCGAACTGCGCGGTGGTGCCTGTTCTTTTATACCGGACAAAATATGATATCGCAGAGGCGGCTGCGAATATCTCTCGATGCAATGGCTATTCCCTTTACGAGATGGAAAGGCGGTTGGTGGAAAAGGCTCAATCTTTACTGACATCTTTTTAAAGCAAGCGCGTTCAGGTGGTGTGATAAAAATATACTTTGCTACCATATTTGTTCACACAGTCTGAGGTCAATGCACTTTCGCATTAGCGCTGGCAACTCGATCGAGCGGTAATTTCCGCAATATTCGGTGAGCTGACGTGCCGTGCTTCCGCCTCCTGGATATGCACTGATGTCTGGGTTCAACGACCTTAGGCTGCTCGTGAGCGATCGGACACTCCACAGCGGAGGGCAGACGATTAGTTTGAGCCACCTGGACTTTTTCGTAGCAGCATTGATATCGACTAGGGGGAAGGGGTTGTTCATATAACTTGCATCTAAAGGCGGCCGCATGGCCTGGATATCATTCCGCGAAGTTGGAATGATTAGTCCCAAGATGCAGCCCATAGTCACATCAGGGGCTCCTAAAATTACACGAAGATTTGCATTCTATAGCTGCCTCGCCAGAAGCTGCCACACCTTATTCCCTAAAAAGGGCGTATAAAGGGCTGTACTAGCGGTAGTCACTATCATAATATTTATATTTTTTCTGACATGTATGCATTTTTTTTTGCCTCACTGAGTGAACTCTAGAATCACCCTGTGAGTTGTCTTATAAAAATTGTTCTCTCGCGAAAATAACTGCCAAAGCTGTTACAGATATAATCTTGTCACGTGGTGGTGACGAGGCCGTTGATACCAAAAGAAGACACAGGCTTGATGGTACTGAAACTAACTCTTTATTGGGCTGACTTGCGCCCGCAAAAGAACTAAGCAACTCGGCGGCGGCGATATCAACAAACGTGCTCGTCGATCGTCGAACAAAGAATGTCCGTAGCATTCGTCAACGCTCAAATTAAAGCTTGCTCAGAACGATCTAGATAACGTCGCAAACTGCCACTGGCGCAACCTGGAACATTGTAGAAACATACCCGAGGGATCGGAATGTTCAAGACAGATCTCGGTGCATCTTTCGCGACAAAGAAAATGATAACACGTCGTATCAAAACAACCAGCATGAACAAACACGGGATACAGAATTGATAAGAGTGTCAGAATCACAATGATAAGGCCGCATGCCAGCGGCTGTCGAGCAGAAACAGATAAAGATTTAAACAATTCGCGGCATATTACTCCCCCCTTAAAAAACATCGCCCGATGTTTCAAAATATTCAGACATGAATGAACATAAACATTGCAAAGCAAACATGAATAGCCTTTAGCGCGCATAATATGGCTTTAGGCGTACAACATGCACAATTTGTGGATGCACTCGGCGCTGCTGCGATGCTGCCGCGCCATCGGGAACGACCTCGTAGTTCAGTTGTCCTAGTCGGCGAAGCACCTTGTAGGGGCCGAAGTATCGGCGTAAAAGCTTTTCACTCAGTCCGCGGCGGCGAATCGGCGTCCAAACCCAGACTTGATCTCCCGGCTTGTACTCAACATCGCATCGTCGTAAGTTGTCACTTCGGGCGTCGGTTCGTGGCTGATCTTTAATGCGCATTTGGGCGAGTCTTCCGCTGCACGTTGAAGGTGACGTTCAGGTTCTCCTGATCGGTTATGTGTGGCAGCATTGCTTCAAGCGTCGTCATGGGCTCCCTGCCGTACACAAGGCAAAACGGGGTCGACCTGGTTGTCTCCTAGACGGCGGTATTATAAGCGAAGATGACGTAGGGTAGAATGGCGTCCCATATCTTGTGTTCGGCGTTGACATAAATTGCAATCATATCCGCAATAGTTTTGTTGAGACGCTCCGTAAGTCCATTTGTCTGGGAAAGGAAGTAGTAGTTCGTCGATGGCTTGTATGACTGTATTCGAGAATGGCTTGCGTCAGCTCTGCCGTAAATGCCGTTCCACCGTCTGTGATGAGCACTGCGGGGTCGCCGTGTCGCAAAAGAACTTGTTCAACAAAAAACTTGGTGACTTCTGCCGCAGTACCATTGGGCAGTGTTTTTGCTTCGGCGTAGCGGGTAAGGTAGTCGGTGGCCACGATGATCCACTTGTTACCCGCCGATGAAGATGGAAAGGGGCCGAGGAGATCCATCCCAATTTTTTTAAAGTACAAAGTTTGGCGCAGGTATCGGGTTCAGTAGCCCAGCCGGTCTGATCGCCGGCGTCTTGCGTCGCTGGCACTCACGGCACGTTTTCACGTAACGGGCAACGTCAGCGGGCAGTCAAGGCCAGTAGTACTTCTCCTGGATTCGTTGCAACGTGCGCGCAAATCCGAGATGTCTGCTGTTGGCTCGTCGTGTAAGGCGTGAAGAATTTCCTGCCTGAGGCTTTTAGGCACGACAAGAAGCTGCGCGGTTTTGTTAGGAGCGAAGTTCTTTACGAGGACGGCATTAGAGAGTTTTAGAATAGGGGGCCCCAAGCTTTGGGGCCCCCAAGGAGCTTGGGGCGTCGAAATGCGCATGCGCAGAACGTAAGGCGCGCTTGGGGTCTTGGGTTAACGCTAGGGGCGGCCCCTATTTTTCGGAAATAGCGTTCGCCCCAAGCCGCCGTTGGGTCGCTTGGGTTACGGCAACATGGCGGCGACCAGCCAAGCGGCGGCCGCTCGCCTCGGCACACATTCGTCGTCACCGCTCCATGGTGTCACGCGTTCATGGCAAACGAAAGGCCAACGAAGCTTATGCTATGTCTCATTATGCCCGCACCACCAAATTTTAGCAATAAAACGCCCTATATTTTCTGATTGCTTCCGGATTTACCGAGCTGCTAGGCCTAGCGAATTCGCCTCGTTTGGTTGCCATGGGGACCAGACGGCGGAAAGCGCGGAAGGTTCAAATGAGTTTTCTCGGCCTCGGCCTGGATTGACAATTGGCCGATTTCGTCTTGTATGACAAAAACAGTTTATATAACTGGTAGTTTTAATATAGTTTTGTGCAATAGTAGCACTTTTTGATGAACAAAATAGCGTTGTTGGCTCTTATATATTTAAATGCTTTTTCTTGGTTTACCGTCGTGGCGCTGCAATCGGCGAACGCAAGCCCGGCTCCGCTGCGTCGGGAAAACCCCTATTCTAAAACTCGCCGCTCGGCTAGCACGTTGCGCCGCCGCACGCTATTTCCTTGGGGGCCCCAAGCCTTGGGTCCCCCTATTCTAAAACTCCCTATTGCTTGAAGCGGGAAACGCATGTGAGCGAAAAATTGAGCGAAGCGACAAGGCGACGCGGCGAAAGCCATCATGGTTCGCTACGTCGCCTACTGGGGAAGACGCATGCACGCGACAGCGCGAACCGAGCGAAACGGCGACAACGCTCCGTGTAGGTTGTGTGGCTGGCATAGTGGCTTAGTACACCGCAAAACTATTGCCAAGTCCAACAACAGTCATAACGATTGCAAGAATTAGTTATTTTGCGACAACATGGCAAAGTAAAATGTATTTACAGCAAACAGTATCGAATGTGTGTGAGCTTGCACTGTAATTGGCACGAACAGTCACGTGACCCCTTGGTTCTATTGTTGTTTCGGTTGCGATTAGACGTTCTTTGAATCCTTGGCTATCCACCATTGTTCGTAAAAAGCGAAATGTTTACGCGGTAATGCACAATCACAATACAACACAGCAAAATAAAGAAAGCATGAGAAATGAGCGGCAGTGACGTACGGTTACTTCCGGGCGAACGAGCGAAATTTTCTATTTCGGCAGATCCGAGCGACGAGCCAAGCGACACATGCATTTCTGTTCGCGCGAAGGCTTCGCGCGACGCGTGCCGCCGTCGCGTTCGCGTTCGCGTGAGTTTTCGCGTGCATGCGATTCAGCCTTAAAGCGAACGACGATAACTGACGCCTAAACACAGCAAGAGGAGAAGCGGTCTTGCCTTCCAAGTAATCGGCTAGGTCTTTCAACTGAGGATCTGATTGTTGTTGTTGTGGAAAACTGCTGGCGCTTACTGGCCCTAAAAAGGCGTCGTCGTCATCGTCCTTCGGGAGAGCGTCGATGGGAGAGCGGAATAAGCAGTCTGCGTAACGAAGCATAACGAAGAAAGATGTTTACCCTCTTCCTGGCATCGACGAAACTCTCTACCGGCTCTGCAATGCAAGGTACTTCTCATCGATGGATCTGAAGAGCGGATATTGGCAAATTGAGGTCGACGAAAGAGATCACGAGAAGACCGCATTCATCACACCTGACGGCCTTTTCGAGTTCAAGGTGATGCCATTTGCTCTCTGCTCCGCACCAGCGACGTTTCAACGAGTAATGGACGCTGTGCTGGTTGGCTTGAAGGAGCAGATTTGTCTGGTATACTTGGATGATGTCGTTGTCTTCTCCTATAGCATTGAAGAGCACCTAAAAAGGCTTCGAACAGTGCTAGAAGCTATCAGGTCATCAGGGCTAACTTTGAAAGCAGAGAAATGACACTTTGCCTACGAGGAACTGATGCGACAGCCTTCCAGAATTGGAATATTAGGAACGTAACTTCTCGTCAGCACCCGATGCCTCAATCAGTTCTCCTAGTAAGGCGCTTAGTAAGTGTGCCTGTTTCCAAAACGTGCGTAATCACACCCTACCCCGATAGCCAAATGATGCCAATACAAGCGCTCAGTGACGCATTACTCTGTATATAGCCAATGCCGAATGGGATCCAGCTTACTTACGATACTGACCTCAACTGCTCCGTATTTTGTCCAAGTAATTAGAAGTTTCATTGCGGGCATTCTGCGCAAAGTAGCAAATATTTTACCTGCAGAATGGAGCGGAAACTCCAAGGAACTGTCTGGAAGGGGCGCAGAAGGGGCATTACGAGCTTATTGCCGTAAATGAAAACTCAGCTTAAGACGCCGCGCTCTGAATAAAAATTTGAAGAATTTTTCAATGGCTTAAAGGAACGACTTTTCTTCTTACGAAATATTAGTAATTTTTGAAAAACAAATCAAACGGTGCAAAAACAGCGTGCATTTTTCTGCTAAAATGCTCAGACATCAATAACGACGTATTCTTCATCAGACCAATCAGAAGCAAACTTAGTCCCTGAGTCATCACTGCCTTTGATATGAGAAAATCACTCTCATCAGTACTTCACTATGCTTGTATGTTGCTTGCATTATCCGTTAGCGCCATTGTCGTATCGCTTCCGAGCATTTTGGACATCAATAACATCAGCATATACCGCACTGTCCAGATTCTTGCCTGTTTGTAGAGATAAGCTGAACAATCCTTTGGGCGGAGCCATAGCTAGGTTACGTTGCCGTTATTGTGCGTTTTTCTGTAAATTTTTTTTTTCCATAGTGTAGATTGTTTGCGTTATTGTGTTTCCGTTATGCCTGTTGATGCATTTGTTATTTCTTATTTTATGTGCGTTTCGTGCGCAGTACCTGAAATAACAAGTATTTTGATACAACTGTTGAGTAAGCTACTTTAATTAACATATTGATTTTCTAAGCTTTTTACGCGAGCCAAAATTTACTTGTAAACTTTCTCGTGAGCTCATAACAAGTAAGTCAGACTGCTATGGAAACCACTGCATGGGACGTATGAAAATAATAGGAAACAACTAGAAACTTGCCGAGGAAAATCTGTTCACATATTGATTGTTATCGTGATATCAAAGAATATTTGAAATATTACACTCAAACATGAGCAAAATGTCCTAACTTTGCGCATTACATTAAGTGTTTACATTAAGAATCAGTCGTTACCAAGATTAAAAATTGTTAACGGTGTTCCACAAGAGCCAATATTGGAATCATTATTATTTAACTTAAATATTAATATATTTCCCTCTATACTTTCCATACTCCGAATCGATATGCATGCAGACGATACAAACACATTCTTCTCAAATATATTATTATTAGTCTCAGAAGAGGAAATCAACTATTACCTAATCCATACCTCGATTGGTTGCACATAAATAGGCTGCAGCTAAACTTTAATAAAACAAAATATGTTATATTTTAATCAATAAACAAGGCACTCTGTAATGATTTTACAATCATGTTCCGCTCCTAAATATTACACCAGGTAAAAGAGCCAAAATATTCAGGCGTTTGGTTTCGAAATTACATGTCATGGAATGTACATGTCCATAAACTAGCTGGAGAATTGAGTAGAGCTTTCCGATGCATATATAAAATTAGTGAACTTATTCATCTATGGTTGAAGAAAACATTGTATATCACACTTGTCCTTTCTAAACTATCATACTGTGCACTAGTATGGTGAACAACTACTGCTAGTAATTATAACTTGTTGTTAGAATTACAAAAAAAGGTAATAAGAATATTTGAGAACTATCACGGTAAGCCATGCGATCTTCCTACTGAGAATCTATTTATTAAACATACAATACTTGCAGCCACACTGATATACTACTACAAACTATTGCAGCACGTAAACAGCAGTAAGCTATCCTAAACACTTCAGGTAAGACTACATATAAGTACTGCACTGCGTAAAAAGCAACAAAGAATATAAGTAACTAGAACCAACCACGGCCGACAGAACTTAAATTTTCAGATACCGCACTTATAAATGTCGTGTCAGGTAATCTAGATTTTCAACATCCCAGATTTAAATATTATGTCAAATTATTTCTGATAAATAAAGTTGTTGCCATCCAACCAATTATATATGATAAACCACCAAATCTCTTTTCCATAATCGTGCCATCCAAGATGACTGTCATGACTAATGTATATATGTATATTTATTATTTTCTGTGCAACATGAGATCATGCTGTGTATTTTGTATATGTATGTACGTATACATATACATTTTTATTTATTTATTTATTTTTATTGCCACTATGTACCTTTGAATGTATATGACTAATGTACACGTATCGTTGTTTTGTTTATGGTTGATCATTCTGTATGCGAATTGTATGAAAATTGAACATTTGTTATCCATGTTTGTATGGTTTTACTGTAAATAACCATATTGTATTTTAATATTACTTCGATGATGTATTTAGTGCTGAAATTGTTACCTGGGGCACGAGCCTCTCTCAGGTCTTGTGCCTTTAGCTCCGGCTCCACATTTACTGCAGAAAGAAATCGAAGAAAGAAAGAGAGAGAAAAAGAAAGAGCAAAGAAAGAAAAAAAAAGAAAGAAAGAAAGAAAGAAAAGAAAGTAAGAAGGAAAGAAAGAATTAAACGAATTCTACTATTCTATGGTCTGAAAGAGTGTGTTTGAATTTGGTTGCATTTACTACTATTTAATTTGCTACTCATTGCTCTGATTTTGTGACTTTTCTCAATAAGCACCCAGACCAACAAAATCTAAGGTACAATATACGTAAAACAGAACCGCGGAAACGACAGGACGGAGACAAGAGGTGAGATTTTATTTTACAATGTCCCACCAACTGGCCTACAATCAAGCTCTTTTAAGCTACAGTATGCGTTTCGGGTGGTATTAATCTGTTTAAGGCTTTAAAACTCGTCGCACGACCACCAATCGATTTCTGTAAGCTCTGATCACAGGCACTGTGATACAACGGTTACATTACCCCCGGGGAAAGTGTTCTAGCCTCCACCACTGTATCGTGCTATAACGTAAGCGTTTAGAAATAAATTGATTTGAGGAAAATCTTACAGCACAGCTTTTGTTCAGACCAAAATGATTTACACCATCATCGGTTGTCACTTCAGATGGCAATATGCTATAGCTGTGTTATGACTGAAGCCTGTTACTTTAAAAAACCTGGGCAGTATGGTTTGTGTTCTTACGCCGGAGGCTAACATCATAATGTGGAAATTTTTATCCCGACAAACACATGCTGGTCACCATCGAGCATTATATTCTGTATCGAATATGACCCCAATGCATTAGTGTACAGGCCGTGTCCTGCTTTAGAGATTCAACCAACAGGCGCCGCGGCAGCTCCATTGGAAACTTCACTGTTCAGACCTCGTAAAAAAGCACATATTTGTGCGAACACTCATTCGATCGTCACTGCCAATAAAAAACCCTGCTTGTGCCTCTCTGGTTGCCATAGCAACCGGGGCGCGAGCCGTTGTCGAGCTATCGAAACGGCGAGTGAGATGACCTCATTAGCGACGTTTGCGTGGGTCTCACAGGAGCTCGTTGAGTTGAATTATTGGGTCAAAAATCTGTTACAGAGTTTATATAAACACTGTCGGGCCGGGCCGAGAAGCCGAGGGTCGAGTCGAGCGAACTGCGGCGACGAGGATGGGTTGACTGGCCTCGACCTCGCTGTAGGAAACATGTAAACTCTGTTGAGTATTGAGTATAGTCGGCGAATAGATGCAGAGGAGAAGAGTATGGCAAACGCCACGTGCGCGCCGATAAGAAAGGTCAGAATCGGTGCCATCTTCTAGTTCGTCGCGACAGGAGGCGCCGCCATAATTGCGACTCGTCGGGTCGAGTTCATGTAAACCCGGTAGGGTCGAGTCCACTGAACCCAACCCCACCAGAAGGGTCCATGTTAACAGGGCTCTTTAGAACGGATACCTTTGCGGCAGGGCACCTTCCCATAATCCACACTGGCGCTATTTCCTCGTGAGCATCGCCAATGGGCATTCAAGTGGCGCCAGCTTTCCCTTCGTTTGTATCAACATTTTACGCAGCCATTAAATTTGCAGCATGTTGTATGGTGACAAACCATTTCACTTTTAATTTACTACCCATTTGCTAGCCAAGCTGAAGGTTTGTTTCGGCAGGGATTCGAACCAACTGCGTAGATAGCTAGAACCGTATTCCACGCAATAAAAGAACATAATCCCTTCCCAAACTCTGTGCCAGTCTGCCAATGCTAACTAGGGTGCCTTCGGACGTCGTAACTAGTTAAAGCGCACATGTAAACCTCGGGTATCTTTGTTTTACACTCACATCAAAAAAGCGTTTGCAGCACTGGAAACTCGCGCATTCAAAGAGCACAAAGCAAGACACGGTAAGAGCGAGCGACTGCGACACTGATTTTTTCAGCTTATCTCCACTCCATATATCCCGCTATTCACCCATTTCACCTTCGAACATGAGCAAGTCACTTTTTACTTCTTTCAATATATTTAGCAATGAGAAAGATAGACGCACGACACCCTCCATCAATAAGATACAAAATATATAGTTGCGCTACGCTGCCCACGTGCAGCCATATGCTGGGCCATTAGCTTCAAAAGTTTCATAGTTTGGTAGGTCGCAAACAACCCTACGCCAGAAAGAAACACAGAGAGCAGTAAAAATAAATTTTAATCGCGCACCTCCTGTGGAGAGCCGCTATTGCCAATTTTATTTCGCCTTGCCACGCGTGTGCACGGTCATTACCTCGCGTTGGCACTATTTCCTCTTTCTGACATGCGGAAATCAATCCGCCCGACTCATGCTACTCTTCGCCAGGCTCAATTCTCAATTGTTCTCTTAGCTACAAAAAAAGCACAGCAGCGAAATGTGCCGGAAAAGTGTTTGCAAGGGTGTGCCAGCCTGACATAAAGCTAACTTGTTCGCCCGATACCTGAGCCTTGTACAAGCGTGTAAGGCTCTGCCAGGTTTTATACATTTATTTATTTAACAAAAATTTGGAGGACGCTTAAGCTTCGCCTTCAAGAGTGGAACGCGATAGCGTTATTGCACCTCGCCGAGAAAACTTATTAAACGCAAGGGTATTGGGGCATCCTCGCACCGGTACCCGCGCGGCCCGAAGGGGAGAAGCGGGTGAGCGAAGATAGTGATCTAAAGAAAGGAAAGACGCTTGATTCTACAACCCGTGAGGGTGCACGGCGAAACGTCAGGGGCGAGTGGCGCGCCACGTATCGGGGCAGCGCCGCACATTGCGAGGAGGGGTTCTTCTGTGTTTGCCGCAAGATGGCTCTGCATGTGCGCAGAGCGCAGAAGAAATGTAGCGGAAACGTACTTCGCTACTCGTGTAACTGCGACTTCTGTAAGTAACATGCTCATAATTACCGATATACACCGCAGTAAAACGTTCTACGGCACGTTTCTAAGGCAACACCGCATTCACTAGAAGCGCTTTTGTACCGCTTTCAAGCATCGCACTCGTGGCTGAGTGGTAGCGTCTCCGTCTCACACTCCGGAGACCCTGGTTCGATTCCCACCCAGCCCATCTTGGAAATTGCTTTTTACGTATGAAGTGCATGCCGGGATTTATCGCTCACGGCCAACGCCGCCGCCGACACCGGCTTTTCTACGACACGAGCTCCTTAACGCTACCGCGTTAATACTGCCGCTCTCAGTCGAGAGCCTAGCACATGGGCAAAAATATACATGTTATGTACAGGGTGGTCCACGTCCACTTTAAGTGCGAACACGGCTCCGCGTGGCCGCACTCCGCGGAGCGCCAGCGAATCCGGAGTGTTCGCGCATCGAAGCAAAGCCGCGCAGACGCACAGGGGCGCGGGGGAGGAGCTTCGTGTCGTCTGCTGGTGGGCCACCCTGTACATACATAAGAAAAAAATGAAAGAAGCAAAACAGTTCCAAGAAATGCGGACAACAAAGTATGCATTTTTTTTTGAAAAACAGAACCCAGCAGTGGTAACAACAGCATAGTGATATTTCTTTTTAAAAAAAAAAAAGCTTTCAGTAGCATGCAACAATAATCGGAGTACACAATAGTAATCCTACGTGTTGTCAGTGTCATGTAAAGGAGAACCGGGAATAAAAATAAGAAGCATTAGAGATCTCTTGTGATTAATTCTAGCTAGGATCGAACTGCGACAAGGAATTAGTGTTTTTTAGAAATGCGTTTAGTGGATTCCATTCTCTTATCGCCCGAGGAAAGAAATAGTACCTGATGTGTCGTTAGAAAACGAATATTCCGTTAGCGAATGCTCATGTTGGTGCCGTGTTATTCTAGACTGCGAATACGATATGCAATGAGTGGTATCAATTTTGTACTGGCGGTGCAGTATTTGAAAAAGAAACCTTATCGACCAGAGCAAAACAAGCTCGACTAGTGTGTTTAGAACTGAACGAGCTAAGAGAAGTGAGTGTGAGTCTTTAGGCCGGTATTTGTTGCGAATAAACCTTGCTGCTTTTATTTGCACGCCTTCGAGTTTAGCTATGTTAGTTGACGTATAAGAAAACTAAATTGTGTTTGCGTGTTTTCTCATCTCTTCTTTTGTTTTCTTTTCTTTGTTAGGTTAGTTTTCTCTTCTTTTGTTAGGTTGTTTGTTGCCGGCTGGGTAGTGCGTAGATGTTTCCAGAACCTTTGTGGGCTATTTTTAAAGAAGTTGGGAAATTTACACTGCAATAATGTTGTTTTGTGTATTTAATTTTTTCCTTGAAATATTTTAATGCCGATTTCAACTTGCAAGTCGCAGAGGTTGCCGGGATGTTTTTGTTAGCCTTGCGAAGCCGTTTTAAATGTCGCATAGAATGGTTAACTTCACATGTGATCCAGGGATTTTTCAGGTGTTGTTTTTTTGTTTCATTGAAGTGTGATTATAGTTACACAGCGAAGAACAATGCTCTTAAAATGAAGCCACAATGAATTTACATCAGTGCATGCATAATAGGCTTTTTCTTGGAAGAATGGAAATTCATGAGCCAGATAGGTTAGTATGCTGTCATCTGCCTTATTGAAGTTAATGAAACTCTTCACTGTAGGAGGGCTAGTAATGCAGTCACTGAGTGGGAATGTGCACATAGGTATACTGTGGTTAGATATATACCTTCAATAATGTCCAATTGTGTTTGGTTGATTTGAAAATGGCTGCTAAGAAGTATGAGGTCGAGGATATTTTTTGTTGTACCTTGAATGCGAGTGGGATGAGAAACAAAATTGATGTAGGTTGGTTAGAAGTTAGCATCATGTCCATTAGTGCATCTGAAGCTTCTTATATGTGATGCATTGTGGCCCAGTCTATGTCAACAAGGTTAAAGTCACTTGCAAGAATAATCCTGGACTGATGGACATGACGCTGCATGTACTCTTGAATGGCTCAAAGGTATGTGCAGTCGAAAGATGGACTGCGATAAACGCAACCGGTAACAATCGTCATCCCGCCGCATAACAATTTAAAGAAAGCGGCTTCAGCGCTGCCACATCGGGAAGAAGGACAAAGGGAAGGCATTTTTTTTTTTAAATCAGTAATGCCACTCGGCCACCCCGTGAAGGCCGGTCTTTCCGAATTATTTCGTAGTTTGGTGGTGCAATCTCGTGGTAGAATACAGCAGGTGATAACCATGTCTACGTGACGGCCACTATATCTGGATTATAATATTCTAGCATGCTTTCCAATTCCTCAGTTTTATTGAGTACACTGCGTGCGTTTACGTGTATCAGTGTTAGTCGTTTGACTGTGCGGTTCGGCGGGTTGTTCGACAGTTTGTTGTGTTTTCTGTGTCTTGTTTTAGATCGGCACTTTGTCCGGCTTCTCTTCATTCCAAATATATGCGCATTTGCTAATGCACCACAAACACGGTTCACTTTGTCGCATGTTCTTCTGCTCGTTAACAGTATCAAGTGATCGCAAAAAAAGAAGATGCGCAACACAGACAGCCAAGAAGGAAGGATAATGACAACTGCCTTGTCGTAGGAAAGTGATACCCTTTGTTTTCTGCCACAGTTTGTATTGGCACTATCCCAAAGTTTCTTCCGCATGTCTCGTACTATTTTGGAGAGGTCGTCCCGAATTGAGCAGTCTGTTGAGTTTAGGTAATTTGTATCGTCTTCCTATGATACCTATTTTTGTCTGTAGTCCTATAATTTCATTATTACTGGCCTAACCATACCTGTCGCGGGCTTCGCTAACCTCTTAATTCTTTCTATTGCAACTTTTTCTAGCTCTAAAGGGTCGACAATAATATCATTAATAACAGTTTCTTCGAGTTACTTGCTTGGTTCTTTGTCATTTTCTGGGAGACCATAAATTATTAAGTTAGACCGCGTACTATTATTTTCTAAATCATCCATTTTCTTTTGTAGTGCCGCTATGACTTTGTTCAATTAAGTCATGTGTTGCTGGCAAGCCTCAACTTTACTTTCAAGCACAGCAAGTTTGTCAAGTTTGGTTTCTGTGTCTGCAAACGTTTTTCTTTTATAGCTTTTATGTCAGCTGAAATGTCCTTCACCTGTTTAGCAATTTGTTTTAGGTCGATGCCAGGGTTAGTTTCAACGTCTCCACACAACAGTAACAATTTTCTCAAGGCCAAGTAGACATCAATAATCTCTATGAAAAGGGAACGGCAGCACTGCTAGAAAAGGGTCACTTGAGCGGAAGCAATATCCGAAATCATTCCTTACCTGCACAATTAATGACACTTTGGTGTACCTAAGGCATGTTGAGCATAAAAACATGTTTGGTTAACAAGAAAATAAAGTAGGAAAATATTGTGATTGCAATCTGCTTTGTTCCTGCATAACTTGGGTGAGTTAAGTTCATTAGACAACTGCTTAGACAAATGATGTGATGTAGGCTTTATACTGACATGATGCTGTTATGGAGTTGCACACGTTACATCCCGTACTTGTTGCTTTGACAGCTCTACTCTCGCCAGACTGCATGCCAACTCCGATGCCATCAAAATCAGATGTCGTCGATGCTCATGTCCTTGCCTATTTCCAATTTTAATTTTGCTGTGACGCCCATGATTACTTGCCTTCTGAGTGATATCGATGGGGGGAATGTGCGAACCTTACGTTTTTTGACAATGTAGGATGCATTACAGATTTCTTTAGTCCTAGTTGCATTTGCTCCTCGCCTAAATATTTGTGCACCTCACAAAGTGATCAACTGGGTTTTCTGGTACACATATCAGTTTACATTTGCTGTATGGCCACCCCTGTGCATGGTTTCGTACCACATTTGCAAATAATAATTACCTTATCTTGTCAATGTGTGGTAATCATTATCACAAGTTATTGGTTCTATAATTCTAATGTTGATCCACTCTGAAAGGTCTGAGGCATGGATATAACACCTGACTTGTTGACACTGGGGTCACATGTAACTTAATCTGAATTCATTCCTTTTCTGAGTGGATTGGATTTGCTGTTTGCATTCACATATTCACTACTCTGCTTTGCACCTATGCAGAGTGTTACCTTAGCTTCGCAGGATACAGTTATAACGGAATGGTTACAATCTATGCGGGCAGCTTAATTCATTTTGTGCAATGACTAGCAAATGAGCTGCCAAGCCTTGCAGTGGTGAGTTACTGCTAACTATCTTAACATAAGAAAAAGTGATTTGGGAACCGGAGTGTGTGAGCTGAAGGACTCAATGTGCCTCACAGTTCATGGATTCACAAAAATATTGTCCACAGTGGGACGGTATGATGACAGTTTCACAGAGTAACAACCGATGTAATTCATTCTGTTGTACTTTCCTACAGAAACGAAAGAGCCTTGAAAGACCTCACACTCTGCAATATAAACCTCTCTACCACAGTAGTGACTGTTCGCAAGCGTTGCCGTGCATATTAATGAAGAATACATGGGTCACAGGGCTCCAATAGACTGTTGTTTATCGTCCAAGTACCAAAACTTTCATGTCAATGAAGCGTAAATGCATTGAACGTTTCATCTGCAGGAAAACTGCTCGTATTAGAAGTAATCCAAGTCCATATTAACAGGGTCTCTGTTAATGAGGCATGGCTGTATATAAGAACTTTTTCTTTAATTATGGAAATAAAACAAACAGTCAGGCTGTGTGTTTTTAAGCTGTGCGACTCAAGAAGGACATTTCTCTCTGGAAAGTCTGAAAGACCATTACAACACTGTGTAGCATGGAATAGAAATTGTTGATTACAAAATAAGTCGGCTTAACCAGCCCTGAATACTTTTACACAACACATTAAAATATCTCCTGTGGTGTTCGCAAAAAAATACTGGTAAAGGACAAGGTCGGTAGGAAAGAATAAGTGCCACTGTACGGGGAAGCAGTTCTTATTATTTCCTTTCTTCTCACACAGTTTCCTTTTTTGTTTTGCCACAAAAATCCCTACAGTGCATTTGCACCCAGATCTTTGAAATTTATTCAAGTTGATGACAGGACAAAGTACAGGAAGCAGTGTGTATGTGTACTTGTAATGCACACTGTATAATCACCCACATCATCACACATTGGCCTCAAAGTGTGTCTTGCTAATAGTCCCCCAGTTACTTGGCGAATTGAATACAGACAAGAATGCATACAGAGCTAAATGAAATGAAAAGAGGCAAACTTCAACACACAGCAAATGATGCCAGTGAAAGATGCAGGCTATATTAGTCTGAAAATGTTACTAGTCGGCAACCAACATCAGTTGCCTATGTGCCATAAAACCCAACACAACACAACACTTCTGAAAATTTTAATTTATAAAAGGTTGTGACATCACTTAGGAATTAGCAATGTTATCTAATGCCTTGTGGGTTTGGAAAGAGAATCCCCATTACATTCACCCTCACTATTTTTACTTGCTCCATTTTGCTCCAAACTGCTTTCCTTGCTACATCCTGCTCGAAAATGAAATATTGCTCCAAAACTGCTCCAAACTGGCTGTTTTGATGCCAGTTTAGCAGAACATGGGAACAATATCATTGCCCCAGTAGCAAAGATATAACGCATCTTGCGCTGGGTTTAATACAAATGAAGTTTTTGTATGGGAAGGAAGCATGGAGCATAATAAATATTTGTTCGCAAGTAAATTTAGTATAAGCCATCAGTGATTGGAAATAATGGCGAAAACAAAATGCACTGTGCATGTGATGTAACACCTCCTCTGCCTTTTGAATCGCCGGTGGAGAGAAACGAGATCAGCAAGCAAAGCAGGTAGCACAAACTACCGTGAACCGTTAGGAAGAACACTTGTCCGACTTCAAAAACTGCATGTGTAAAGAAGACAAAGAACAGAAAACGCTGCGGCATCGCCATCACCATCGCTTGTCTCCGGCGCCCATCTCGCTCGCGCTGAAGCTGTGCCCTGCGGCTGGTAATTCGATCTTGCTGTGCCCAAAGTACTGCCAGCGCTAGACGTTCCAACCAACCAAATCCACATTTCACTTGGTGGAGGTCAATCTGAGGTTCCCTGTACCCATCTCGCCCTGCAACTTCGCAGCAGAACATTGACTACCCCAATGACGGAGCCGACTTCATTGTACCTGTCTCCGCCCGTCACCTGCACAGGTGCGCTTCGTCAACGGGACCCGGATACCTTCAGTGGAAGCAGCGATGACGACGCCGACGATTGGCTGACCACTTACGAACGGGTCAGCCGTCACAATAACTGGGACGACAACCGTAAGCTCAACAATGTCATCTTTTACTTGAGCGACGTCGCTAATCTGTGGTTTCGAAACAACGAGTCGGACTTTGCCACCTGGGCGAATTTCAAGACGAAATTTTCTGGTGTATTTGGCCGCCCCGCCATCCGAAAACTCCGCGCGGAACAGCGTCTTCGATCCCGACTACAACTGCCCGGTGAAACGTTCACCAGTTATATTGAGGACATTGTTGATTTGTGTCGCCGCGTTGACCCGACCATGACCGAGGCCGTTAAGATACGTCATGTCCTCACAGGAATTGATGCCGGCGCTTTCAACATGCTTATCGCCAAAGGCCCAATACGGTCAAGGAAATCTACGACCTCTGTCAAAGCTACGACGAACTCCGCAAGGAGCGTGCTTTGATTCGCCAGCCTCATGCATCACTCGCTGGATTAGCCGCGGAGAGGGAGTCATCTAGCCTCTCTGAAGACATCAAGGCTTTTATAAGTCAGGAGGTCGCGCGACAACTGTCCCTACAGCCATATGTTAAGGAGTCGTCAACAACTGGCCTTGTTCCGGAGCTTCGCCATGCAATCCAGCAGCATGTATCTGAAGTCCTCCCTAATCCTGTTCCTCAATCAGCTCCGGTCGCACCCTTAATGCCATTACTCACGCCCACAGTTTCATCGTCCGGCGTTGCGCCACTGAGCTACGCTCCAGCATTCGCGCCGGCTCCTCCTCAAGCATTGCGTCGCACATATGCCGAAGTCACTTCAAGTCCACCGCCTGAGCCAGCATATGCCTATGCTTCGCCCCCCATGCGGTCCGCACCAACAACGTTTGCTCCCTCCTTGCGTCAGACACCATCTCCATGGCGCACTGCAGACAACAGGCCTATTTGCTACCACTGCGGCATCCCTGGACACACTACACGCTACTGCCGGCGCCGAATAAATATGGCCTTTGCTGCACGGCCTGCGCCACATTATTTGGACCCACAGTTCCCAGTCCCATCGGGTCCTCCAACAGCACCCCCTGATCCTCCGGACTTCCTCCCTCGTCGTTCGCCATCACCACGTCGCCGCTCCATTTCGCCAATGCGCCGACGACCCGTTACCCAGCCGGAAAACTAAACGCCGCAGTTCGCGAGGCACGAACTGCGTATTCGACAGAAATTCAAAGTCCTTGTCTTAACCCGCGAATGTTATTCCTGTCATCGTTGAAGGTGTTCATACTCTTACGCTCGTCAACACAGGTGCCGCTGTATCAGTTATCAGCCAAAACCTCTGCCGCTCCATCCGAAAGGTGACTACGCCTCTCGAGGGACTATCGCTTCGTACCGCATCCGCTCACAGTATACAGCCGACAGCTATCTGCACTGCTCGCGTCGTCATTGCTGCAGCCTTGTACATCATCGAATTCGTCGCTCTCCCCAAATGTTCTCATGACGTCATTCCCAGCTGGGATTTCCTGTCCCAGCATCATGCTATCATTGACTGCGTCAGTCCTCAAGTAGAGCTCATTGAATCGAGTGATGCACCGTCTGATACCCTGCTCCACGAGCCGTGTCCTCGTTTTGCTACCAAACTCCTCGTAGCTCATGACACAACCATCCCACCCGTTAGCGCTGTTCTGGTTCCCCTCACTGCCTCTTTTACCACCACCGCGACAGTCCTCTTTGTGCCCTCTAACGTTGTCTGCCGCCGCCGCCACTTACCGCTGCCGTTTGCCGTCCTTGACATGAACAACGGCGCTAGCACACTTCTGGTAGCCAATCCTCTTGCGTCTCCCGCTATGTTGATCGAAGGGGAGTGCCTCGGCCGCATCGAGCCCATGGACCTTCTGTTCGCCTTTGATGATTTTTCATTCCCTGTTTGCCAAGTTGACGCCTTGACTCCAACTCGTGTGGCTTCAGATCCGCTACAGCGGGATCTTTTTGACCATTCTGTGGACAGCGCTCTAGAGCCGCGCCACCGAGAACAGCTTCTTGACCTTCTACACCAATTCCGCTCCTCCTTCGACATCCCGCAATCTTCCTTGGGCCGCACGACGACCGTTACTCACCTCACTGACACGGGCGCTCACCAACCTCTCCATCAGCGGCCGTATCGGGTGTCCCCGACTGAGCGCCGTGTTATTGCCCAACAAGTCGATGACATGCTGCAACGCTGAGTAATTAGAGAATCCTGTAGCCCATGGTCGTCTCCTGTGGTCCTAGTTAAAAAGAAGGATGGCTCCATACGATTTTGTGTTGATTATCGCCGCCTCAACAAAATCACTCGTCGTGATGTGTACCCCCTCCCACGAATCGACGATGCCCTAGACTGTTTGCAAGGCGCAGAATTCTTTTCCTCACTCGATTTACGCTCCGGGTATTGGCAGGTGCCCATGGCAGAGGCGGATCGTCCGAAGACCGCCTTTATTACTCCACACGGACTATACGAATTTAATGTTATGCCATTCGGACTCTGTAACGCCCCAGCCACATTTGAAAGAATGATGGACACTGTACTGCGCGGCCTGAAATGGAACATCTGTTTATGCTACCTCGATGATATCATCGTCTTTTCAACCGACTTCCCGACCCACCTGACTCGTCTTCGCCAGGTCTTCACCTGCCTAACCCGCGCCGGTCTTCAACTGAACCTCAAAAAGTGCCGCTTTGGTGCCCGCCAGCTCAAAATACTCGGACATGTTGTGTGTAAAGATGGAGTTCTGCCTGATCCTGAGAAGCTGCGCGCCGTCGCTGACTTTCCGAAACCGACCACTTTGAAACAACTGCGAAGCTTCGTGGGCCTCTGCTCGTACTTTCGTCGTTTTGTTCGGGATTTCGCAACCATCATTGCCCCCCTTACACAGCTCTTGAAAGGCACCCCTAACCTCTCCTTTGGTCGCCAGCCTGCGATGATGCATTCGCGACACTGCG
Source organism: Amblyomma maculatum (assembly GCA_023969395.1). Lineage (NCBI taxonomy): Eukaryota > Metazoa > Arthropoda > Arachnida > Ixodida > Ixodidae > Amblyomma > Amblyomma maculatum. Next base: position 85,672 of record JAJIZL010026856.1, on the reverse strand, counting down.
CAATGTTCTGACGTCACCACCAATCCTTCGCCATTACGACCCTACTGCATCTACAGAACTTCACACCGATGCCAGAGGTGTCGGCCTCGGCGCCGTCCTCGCCCAGCGCAAGCCTGGCTTCTCCGAATACGTTGTCGCCTACGCAAGCCGTGCTCTCACCAAAGCCGAGTCCAACTAATCCGTTACCGAAAAGGAGTGCTGAGCAATCGTGTGGGCTGTAACGAAGTTCCGCCCTTACTTATACGGCCACTCCTTCGAGGTAGTTAAAGATCATCACGCTCTCTGCTGGCTCGCGTCTCTCAAGGATCCGTCTGGCCGTCTCGGGCGCTGGGCTCTCAGGCTTCAGGAATACGACATCCGTGTAGTGTAGCGCTCTCGCCGCAAGCACTCTGACGCCGACGCTCTTTTTCTGTCACCGGTGCGCTCGCCTAACTCATCGTCCCCTCCTCAAGCATTCTTGTCAGCACTCACAATTGAGGATATGCCTTTCGAGCAACGACAAGATCCTTGGGTTTCTAACCTGCTAGATATCCTTGGCACTACTTCCGCGGCTACGCATCCTCGGGCACTCCGCCGACAGGCCTCCCATTTCGCCATTCGGGACGGCCTTCTCTACCGCAGGATCTACAACTCAGACGGCAGAACGTGGCCTCTTGTCATTCCGCGCCACCTCCGCTCCGAGGTTTGTGCCCACCATCACATTGACCCGCAAAGCGCTCATGCCGGCGTCCTCAAAACCTATGATCGAATTCGTCAGAGGTACTACTGGCTGGGAATGTACAATTTCGTACGTCGCTACATTCGCTCTTGTACCACCTGTCAACAACGCAAGATTTCTCGCCCCCCTGCTGGCCCTCTCCAGCCTTTACCGTGTCCAGCTCGCCCATTTGATCGCGTGGGAATTGACCTTTATGGTCCGCTACCATGCAGTGCCGCTGGTAATCGATGGGTCATCGTCACCGTCGACCACCTGACCCGTTACGCCAAGACTGCTGCACTGCCCGCGGCGACAGCCCGTGAGGTAGCCCATTTTCTTCTGCACCACTTCATTCTTCGACACGGCGCCCCTCGCGAGCTACTGAGTGATAGAGGTCGTGTCTTTCTTTCCGAAGTAGTCCAAGAGCTCCTGTCGTCTTGTAAATCGATACATCGGGCTACAACTGCGTACCACCCACAAACAAACGGCCTCACGGAGCGCTTCAACCGTACGCTTGGGGACATGCTCGCAATGTATGTTACATCTGAATCGGCAAGCTCCAACTGGGACCAGGTACTGCCATTCGTAACGTTCGCGTACAACACTGCCACCCAAGCAACAACTGGGTTTTCGCCCTTCTTTCTCTTATACGGCCGTGAACCATCTTGTACTCTGGAAACAATTTCGCCATACCATCCAGATGCCTCTGAGTACAGTGCTTTGTCAGATATTGCACAGAAGGCCGAGGAATGCCGTCAGCTAGCTCGCACGTTTACCTCCAACACTCAAGGCTATCGCATAGATCAGCATGATACCGATACCCCTGCTCCCACGTTCCTGGCCGATAGCTTCGTTTGGCTATGCGTTCCTGCCACCAACAAACTAGATACCAAATACCACGGACCTTATCGCGTCTTGGAACGCACACCCCCTGTGAACTACGTCATTGAGCCAGTCACCCTTTCTTCCGACCACCGCCGTCGCGGCCGCGAGGTTGTCCACGTTAGCCGCCTCAAGCCATATTACAACCCTCTGGTCGTCTCTTCTCCCTAAGTCGCCAGGATGGCGACTTCTTTACGCGGGGGAAATGTAAAGAAGACAAAGAACAGAAAACGCTGCGGCATCGCCATCACCATCGCTTGTCTCCGGCGCCCATCTCGCTCGCGCTGAAGCTGTGCCCTGCGGCTGGTAATTCGATCTTGCTGTGCCCAAAGTACTGCCAGCTCTAGACGTTCGAACCAACCATTAAATCCACATTTCACATGAGCTATTTTAATGATTCTGCTGTGAAAACAAGCAGGTAATTCACCGTCGAGAGGGCGAGGGGGAAACAGCGCAAGCTAAACACGGACAAAAAGGGAGGACGAGACACACACCTCTTTGTCAGTGATAAGCTTGCCAGGCCTATGGCAGACAAAACCATACTTGAAGCGTTATGGGTTGGTACGCCAAAGCTGTCAATCACTAGGAAGCTTCTTAATAGTCTTGGAAAAGCATACGGGCTCTGTCGTCAAAATACTAAAAATGAGCACCAGCATTGCTCAAGCAAAGAATGGACTATTGGCAGGAGGCAGTGAATTAAAAAATGGTGTAGGATGGACAGGCTACCCTTCAGTGCCATCTATCTATATCCCAAAGCTGTTCCAAAATGCTCAAGCCTGCGTCCACCGCCTATAGACTCCGCCATATTTACAAATGGACAAGACGGTCGAGGTCGTGTTGTAATCGTCTGCGATCCCACAGTAGGCAAAAAGCACTGGAGCGGCACTAGTACCAAGCTCTTCAAGGGACATTATTATGGTGTGTAGTTGCCTTTTTGGCAGACGAAATATCCATCTACTCAAGAAGTTATCAGCCCAGGCGTAGGATTTAAAGGGATTATGTAATAGCCCATATCTGTGTGCTTTGAGGCGTATTCTAAAAAAATAAAATAAAATAGATATCCACAAGATATCCACAAGCGGAAATGCCATGCCCATTCTTCAGAACTCCAAATTAGTATCGCTGCAAGAGCGCATCGAAGTGGTAGACTGGGCACTGGAATCTATCAAATCAAAATAGGTAAACGCACTAGGTCAGACTACATGTTCAGCTATTAAGTGCGCCAGCAAGCGTTCCGTTTGTTGCTAGTCTGTTCCAAGTTTGTGCTAACATCAGCCTGTGTTATATTATATACCTTTACATGCTTTGCCCATTTGTCATGTCAGAGATGAGTGCGAAGTTGGAAAGGCATTGAACTTGCATCAAAAGGAATCAGATTTGAGATTTTGTATTTCCGAAAAAAGAAAATTGCAATAATCAAAGAACTCGTTTCGTTGCTCCAAAGCTGCTTCAAAATGACTTTACTGCTGCTCCCAAGGCTGCTTCAAAATGCTCGAGCCTGCTTCCACCCCTGCCTAATTCATTTTGTGCAATGACTAGCAAATGAGCTGCCAAGCCTTGCAGTGGTGACTTGCTCTTATTTTAACATAAGAAAAGGTTTTGGAAATCACAGTGTGGGAGCTGAAGGACGCGATGTGCCTCACAGTTCTTGAGTTCACAGTGCAATGAACGGTATGATGGAAGTTTCACAAACTAACAGCCATGTAATTCAGTCTGTTTTACTTTCCTATGCAAATACAAAGAGCCTTAAAAGCCCTCACACACTATAATTTAAACCTCGATACCACAGTGGCAGTTTTTTTGCAAGCATTTCTGTGCTTATTAATGAACAATACATGGGTCATAAGGGCGCATTAGGCTCTTGTTGATTGTCCAAACAGCAAACTTCTATGTGAATGAAGTGTAAAGGCTTTGCAAGTTTCATCTGCAGAAAATCTTTTCGTAATACGAGTCGTACATGTCCGTAATAACAGGGTCGATGTTAACGAGGCATATCTGTATACGTGAACTTATTTCTTTTTTAGTTATCGTATTGACACAAACAGCCAGGCTGTGTGTTTTTAAACTGTGAGACTCAAGAAGGACATTTTCCTCTGGAAAGTGTATAAGATAATTACAACACTGGGTCTCATGGAACAAAAATTTGTTGAGTTGAAAATATGTAGGCTTAACCTGCTCTTAAAATCTTTACACAACACATTAAAATGGGTCAAATGGAGCTAGCAAAAACACTGCTAAAGGACAAGGACCGTAGGATAGAATAAATGCCATCGTACTAGGTAGCAATTCTTGTTCTTCTTGTTTATTCATGTAGGTCCCTGTTTTCTTTTTCCTCAAGCTATCTTCACATTACACTCGGATCAAGCCTTTTAGAAGGTATGCAAATTGTCGACAGGACAAAGTACAGGAAGCAGTGTTTATGTGTACTTGTAGTGCACACTGTAGTTACCCATTTTATATACATTGGCCTCAAAGTGCTGCTTATTCTTATCCTGATCCCAAAAGCACGCACCCACTTCCAATACAAAGCATCTGATAAGAGACTACTAGACTATTTGAGCATTGCATTGACAGACACGTCACTCATACTGACTCTACCTATGTAGTCTCAATGCTACCAATTTGTATAAAGATGTATTACATTGGCAATTAAGGATGGCACTTCATTTCATATTGAGCCCAATGTATAGTCTCTGTGCATTACCAACCTGTATAAAGAATGTATTACATTGGCAATCAACGACGGTACTTTGTTTCATATTGAGCACAATGAATGTTGTGCAGTAGATTTCTAGAGCTAGCTCTTCAATCCATGTAACAGCAGTGACAAATGCACCATACATTCTTCATGTCACTGAAGAGGCATATTGAACAAAATATTCAATAGTAACGTTGATGAAGCTAATTTTGAGGCCTCTCCTTAGAGTGCAAGCAGATGCCTAAAGAAAAGGTTCTGTAGTAGATGAAAAGGCTGCAGAAGTTCTGCTAGTTTGTTCAGGAGAACATTGTTACATGTTGTTATATGTGTTTCCAATGTGCGATGAAACCATAGTGGGCATCTGTTTTCCTTGCATACCAACCTTAAATCTACACCTCAAGTAAATATTACCTGGCAAAGCATGATGCGGTCCATGACATGCAGAACATGTTAATATATTATGTGCCGAGTAATATCAACCTTTTGCATATCATAGGTGTGGCAGTCCCGGAGTTTAGTTCTAGGGGGAGCAAAAGGGCTTCCTTTTTAACCAAAAAGAATAGCAACAATTTCCTTGTTTACTTTTTTTTGTCAAACAGTACTATGCGCTTTGTTGTTGAGCATTAAATGGCAAAGTAAATGTTTTAACTTAACTCATGCTTTGCAAACAACGGTTATGTGAGCAATATTATATATAATCACTTTTATATTTAGCTTACAATATTATATTTTGAATAATGGTGTTCTGCTTCCAAAGTATTCATATCTTGATCTGAAAAATGACCTAAAGAAAATTTTACTTGCTAGAAGGCTTCTGGGGGTGGGGTGGGGGGGGGGGGCACTTCATTCAGCTTCCACCATATCAGTTATGACCACAGCTGCATCACGACCGTTTCACTTGAAGCTGACCCCAAGAGGAAAGCTTACTTGTCGTTATGCCAGCAAATCATGCATACCAAGTATCCCGGCTAAATTTAATCAAACATTAAATAGGTAGAGTGGTCCAGGCTGGTGAAACCAACCGAGAACTATTATGAGTTGATTGCCCTAGTCTCCGGTGGCTTTCCATTTGCCATGCTTTTTCGGCAGTTAGTACAAACTAATTAGTGACTTCCTTATTTATTGGCCCCAGGAGCAAAGCATCAGTTATAAACTTGTAGGTAGTTTTGAAAAACAGGTACCCGCAATGTTTGCATCATGGTATGATTTCCGTAGCTTTATTCACTGGCTTCTAAATTGAGTTATCATATGACTAGCTGCTCACACATATCTCTCGCCCACATCATGTAAAGCCACACCATGGAGAGCACTTCTGTCAAAAGCCAATTTTGTTCTCTGGGCCACGTTTCGGGACATTGAAGTGGAATTGCTGTCATGCAGACGCTTATTGGGCTTGTTGCCGTTTAAGATCATGAAAACAAATTATACAAAATAGAAGGCACCTTGGTGCAAACATTTCTGTCAGCTGTTTTGAAAGACAGTTTACTACTTCCTTATTGATACTAATTGTTCTTGAAGCCAATAATTTAAATGCTAACTATATAGTCTTAAGCCCGCAGCTAGATTAATTCACTGGGGTAGGGCACATCGACGTTTTGAAAGCTAGGACACCTGGTATATAACACACTCCCATGGTCTCTCTCTCTCTTTTTTTAGTTGTTTTAATGTGACAGCCACCTTCTGTTTTAAGCATATCACACAGTATGCTAGGATTTGATTTCGGTAACTCTAGGATTAAAAGAATGTGTTTTATTTCACAAGCATTTCTTAACAGAAAATAAATTGCATTAACCAGACATTAATGCTTTCATAAAGCAGCAGCACAAAGAGAGCCCTGTGGAACAAACATAGTAACAATTGGGCAAACTGCGGCTAATGTAAATACCTTAATGCCATCCTGGGCTCAATTCCCACATACCAAATAGCTGCACATGTTTCATGATGAAATGCTCGTCCTTTAGCTTGCATGTTACAGCCCTGAACTGCATCCAAGAAATCAATCAGTTGTGAGTGAGCTGTTTTTCTCTTCTGGTAATGCCGTTGAGGAAAGCTGAGGAAAGGAGGATGGCAAAAGTTATGGGTGAAAGAGAAAGGTACAAGGTTCTCAATGCGGATTTTGAGAGAATAGCAAGGAGAGGTAAGAATGCCTTCCTGAACACACAGTGCCAAGTAGTTGAGGACCAGCGCCAATTGAGGAACACAAGAGCTCTGTATAAGACAATCAAAGATACCAAAGGAAGCTTCTGTGCTGAGCTGGGCGTGATAAAGGACAAACAAGGCAGGGACCTCACTTAAGCGTCAGAGATAAAGAAGAGGTGGAGAGAATACACAGAAGTGTACAAGAAGGACCCGGATGTGCAAACCCAACAAAAGACGGTTCTGATCACTGATCTCGAGCCGGGCATCCTGAAGAGTGAAGTTGAATGGGCCTTAGCCAACCTTGCTAAGAACAAAGCTAGCGGAATTGATGGCATTCCAGCTGAGTTGCTTCAAAACCTTAACGAGGACGCTGTTAACGTTCTGTTTACCTTTTGTCAGCAAATTTGGACAACCCTGCAGTGGCCACAGGATTGGAGAAGGTCAGTTTACATTCCCATTCCAAAGTAAGGCAGTGCCAAAGATTGTTCCAACTACCGCACGATCACGCTTATTTCGCATGCTAGCAAGGTGATGTTTAAAATCCTCCAAGGTAGGCTGCGGCAGTATGTGGATTGGGAGCTTTCGGACGTGCAAGCTGGGTTTCGCAAGAGAAGAGGAATTAGAGACCAGATTTCCAACCTTCGCTGGAACATGGAAAAAGCAAGAGAGTTCTAGAAGCCCATCTACTTCTGCTTTATTGATTATGCGAAAGCGTTTGACTGCGTAGATCACAACAGATTGTGGCAAGCTCTCCAAGATACGGGATTTCCAATTCACCTCATCTGTCTCCTCAGGAACCTATATGAAGGAGAAGAGGCCACAGTCAGAACTCAGCATGGTCTTACTGACTGGTTCCCGATTGAGAAAGCAGTGAGACAAGGCTGCATAATGTCGCCGTGCCTATTTAACCTATATGCTGAGTGCATCATGAGGAAGGCCGGTCTGGAAAAGTCTTCAGCTGGAGTAAAGATTGTTGGAAAACTTATCAACAACCTTAGATATGCGGATACCACTTTAATGGCAGAAAGTGAAGTGGAACTCAAGAGACTTCTGATACGCGTACAAGAAGAGAGTGAGAAGTTTGGGCTTAAACTGAACATTAAAAAGACAAAGATCATGGCGTATTGCCCTATCATGTCCTGAAGCATCAAGGGACAAGAAGTGGAAGCCGTGACATATTTTCTCTTCTTGGGATCCGAGATTACCCCGGAAGGTGACTGCTGCCATGAAATTAGGAGACGCCTGCTTTTGGGAAAGGGAGCCATGGCTAGAATTGACCACCTAGTTAAGAGCAGAGAAATCATACTGCCAACCAAGATCCGTATAACTCGTGCTATGGTCTTTCCAGTTGTGATGTATGGATGCGAGAGTTGGACTGTGAAAAAGGCTGACCGCCGAAAAATTGACGCGTTTGAAATGTGGTACTGGCGGAGACTCTTGAGAGTTCCTTGGACTGCCAGATGATCAGATCAGTCGATATTGTCGACCATAAACCCTGACTTCTCATTGGAGGGTCAAATTCTAAAGTTAAAGCTTAGCAACATTGGTCATCTGATGAGAAGAGAGGAGTCGCTGGAGAAAGCTTTGATGTTTGGAAAGGTTGAGGATTACCGGAGAAGGGGTAGACAGCGAACGCGATTGTTAGATGGCATCCTCGAGACGCTGCAGATAAAGTTTTGTGATGTTAGGAAGATAGTGACAGACCGTAAAGCATGGCGTGTGTTTCTCCACAGGGTCACGAAGAGTAGGACACGACTGAACGACTGAACTGAACTGAATGCTGTTGAGTTTGCATTTCTTTTTCACACATTTGTCCCATAATTCATTTTAATTTTCCGTTAGGGGATGTGGTGGAAGTCGAATGAGAGCTTGCATTTGTTCATACTTGAGGCTATTCATTGTTAGATGCTATTCCATAATTGGTATATTTCCCGGGTTGCGCTGATTCAATCTTCACTGTGTTTTTTTTTTGTAGCCCTTTTCTGTATGCTGGAACCGTCATATCACTCCTTTTTGAATGTTTCTTTCAGTATTTGTGATTTTAACGCCTGGCAAATGTCGCCATTGCAGATTCTCGCCTTTTATCCTCACTGCACACATATACATTGGCATCAAAGAGACCGCTGCGTGCTACTTTTGCAACTAATTGGGCTGACTTGGGCCCACAAAACAATGAAGCAAAACGGCTTCGTCAATAATAGGAATCGTGCTCATTTGTCGTCGAACTATGAATGCACATTCATTCGACAGTGCTCAATTTGAATACGGCCTAGAAACATCTAGACAAATCAGCGAAAGCATACTAGAAAAGTCAGAAAACGCGAGAAACGATTGCGGCGGCAGCTACGAAACGTGCGAGCAAAGGCCAATTCAAATTTACCGTGGTGGCCATGTAAGCACTCAAGGACTGTACTGAAGCGCTACTCAATTCACAGCTGACAAGAGCCCATGAGCACAGCCAGAACCCCGCCATGGCGACCCCGAGGCAAGCGAACTGTGCCGACGTGCCAAAATCGGTAGCACCCCGCAGCACCGGTTGCGCGCCAGCTTTGAATGTCATGTGAGGGAGCATGCTACTGGACAGAAGACGATGCCTGTGCGCGCCAATCGGGACGCTGGAACCGCCCGGCTGGCCAGCAGTCGGCAAAACGATCGTACAACACCACTTCCGCACCGTGTATCAAGTGGACAGAAAACGGGCGGACCGCACGATTGCGGAACTGGTCGAAAAGCGACCGTACAGCGACCTGCGCTGTCTCCGTCGACGGTATGAAGCAACAGGCCGCTGCACAATAAATGCACATGGGTTGTCAGCGTGCCGCATGCTAGCATGTGCCACCGTGTCCACATAACCGGAAATATATATATGTATATATTATAGAACTTACAGTTTACCATATTTACATTTTCACAATATAAAGTTAGCTACAAATGTATACTTCCAGTTGCATCCAGGAGCACTAGTGGATGATAAGGAATTCGTGTTCACTGTAGAAGATAGTAAAGCATCTTTTCTTTAGTCGTTTGAGAGTTGTACAGGAGAATAAAATGTCGTTTATTGTGAGCTCACCTCCCCATTTCTTACATAAAGACTGGGGTCAGTTTAATTTGTTTATCGTCCAAAGACGACTCAAGCTGTAAGGAATTCCTTAGTCAAGAACTCCGCGCACTACGACTCGTGGAGTTCTTTGTCGTGCACTGGTGTCGCACTGTAGAAGGGCTCCTAACGTTACGCCTTTTTCATTTAAATCATTAAATTTAGTTTTAATTTTAGTGCAGATCATATCTGTTTATGCAACGTGGTTCTTATTAAAGCGTGTTTATGAGAGAACATGAATATACAAAAGGTCACGCACAAGGGCGGGATTGAATTATGTCTTGGGCAGTTTTGCGAAGACAGTTTAGTACATCATGCTTTTGGCATCTGTCCTGAAGCCATAAAAGCAACGTTCTGACTGGTTACGTTTGCATCTGAATAGTGTTTTGGGCGTGCGTTTAGCAATTCTGCGGGAACAAAGTTGTTTCGGCGGGAGGTTTACTTTCAGAACACGTGCACACATAAGTGCCGTTGCATTTGTTGTTAAGCACAACGCAGCTAGGAAAGCAATGTGAAGGACAAATGATTTTTTTCTACACGCACGTCGTTCAAGACAGATGGAATATATATGCACCAGATAAGAGGAGAAAACTTGGCCTAGCGCTAGTTTTCATGCGTCGTGACGTGACAACGTGATTTCTCTCGAGCAATAAGGAAATGGTTTAACATTCGAATGGACGCGGCTTCTCGGATAATGGACACCCTCCCGTTATAGACATCTGACAACTGGGCTGCGAAACTCAGTAGTTGATTGCGTAGGATGCTGATGACGCCACATTATCATTTGATCAGGTCAAACGCTGGTTGGCTTTAGCAGTGTGTGCTAGGAGCAGTATGTGCCATCAATCAAGGATCCAAGTAGGACGAGAAGAAAACGATGGCTTACACAGTGTGAAAGAGCACTGAACTTGGGTAGAGGGGGGGAAGTCTCAGTTCGCAGGATGAGCCAACGTTTTAACAATTGAACTTGTATTCGTCTGGGGAAAGCGATCATCACTGGCAGGCGTTTAAATACGCTTTTGCTTCCTAACAAGAAAAGCTTGGGGAGAGGGAAAGTGGGTGAGAACCAAGTAAGTCAAGGAGTGTGGAGGGGGAAGCTGGGTGAGAAGAAAGTAGGTCATTGAGTGACTCATCTCTTATCGTGCTCTTCTTTCTTTTCTTCTCTATTTCTCTTCTCTTCACTACTCTTTCATCAAACAAGACGTTTTATGGCACATAATGGCGCCGGCCTTCTCTAAGAATATGTCAGCTATAGTTATCGCATAACTACACCTTTCTGACTACCTATTTCCTTTGATAAATATCTTTAATAGCGCAGTACTTGGATATACATAAAATCAGCGTTTGCTAACGAGGGCTTTTAAGGAGCATAGCACCCTATCGTCGATAGTATGGCCCCATGACACTATAGATTCCGAACTTCTGAACTTCGCGCGTGGCCCAGGAAATAAAAATTAAATTGGCAATACAAGCCTTGCACACGAGGTGCGCAATTGCAATTTCTTTTTTACTGTTCTATGTGCTTCTTGTGCCGTATCCCATGCTTTCGCGAGAATGGAAAAGAACGAATACTGTCAAAATGTATTTCACTTCAAAACCTTGGTGAGACCTGTAGGTCCATCAGACCTAACAAAGGACGACGCCTTTGTAGGCTTAAAATAAGCGAGACTAACACCTTTCTTGCCAGCCTGGTATACACTTTCTAACACCTGTAATTTTGTTAATCAGATCACGGCCTACGAGAAGTGTTCTTGACCAGGAGCTTCAGCAGCGCAATGTAAGATGTAGATGTGGCTTTACAAGGTTCTAAGAAGCAGACTTGCATATCGGACTTTTTAACGAAGATGTATCAGGTTTTGTAGTTTTTTGTTTGCCATATGGCAATGTACGTACTACGAACATCTGATACGATGAACACAATCCATGCGATCGCTTGGTTTGTCATAAGTGAGCTCGACTTAACAGGGGGCTTTTCAAGATGGCGACCGATGCGAGCGGATACGTCCTATGAGCTCGCAAATTTTTCTGAACATCTCAACGATTCATCGCCGACGTCTGCTGCCTTTTTGGCACGAAGTGCTCCACAACCGCCCCGACATAACCTGTGGGAGTTTCAATAAAGTGAGGCAAGTTTGTGCCTACTACAGACCTTTTACTTGTGATCGTGGCTGACGTCGGGAACTAAGCCTCGTGGCTGCAGCGCCTAGGGCGCTCCCCACTCCCTACCGTGGCTGTGCCGCGCTCATAGCCGACATTTCTTTACTGCGAAGATGCACTACACAGTTCGCCGACGGCGCATGGACGGCGCTGGAGATGCAGCGTCGATACCGCCGCCCGCAAACGCCAGCCCAGGAACCGGCCACCAACCAAGCGCGGAAACGCGGACGCCCGCCTCCGCCTACCAAGAAACGACCACTTCCTCGCCTGCCAAGCGAAGGCTACAAAATTGTACTTCGTCCGCAGGGCACCATTGATCTCAATGCCGTCGGACCTGCCAAGTTGGCACTCGCCCTCTATGACGCTGCCGAATTTGACAAGCACCTTGCAGTTACGGTTTATCAAGTCCGTATCCATCCAACAAACAACGCAGTAACGATGAGCACACCGCACACTGACCGGGTGCGTTAACGACAAAATTAAGGGTATTACTCTCGACTCTGTCACCACCCCGGCGACCACATATGTTCCCGCACCGGACGACTCTGTCCGAGGCATCACATAAAGAGCCCACAGCCATGAGACTGACGCCGAAATTCTAGCAGAAATTCTAGCCCTCAACCCAAACATTCCCATTGTCGCCGCTCGTCGCATGGGACGCACTCGACATTTCGTCGTCACCGTTGGCAACAGCAAGCTGCCTCGCCACCTGAGGTACCTTGGTTTCCCCTTTGAAGTATTCCCCTTCAAGGAGCGCCCTGAGGCCTGTTTCAATTGCCGCTAGCTCGGCCACAGGGCCGACGTCTGCCCCCCCCCACGACGGAACGCTTGCCGTCGATGTGGAGTCGCTCACGTGCCCCCCCCCCCCCCCCCATCAACCCCCCGCTTGCGCAGCCACATGCATAGTATGCAAGGGAGCACAGCCAACCGGCAGCCGCAGCTGCAGTATCGGTACACGCGTTCTGGCCGATCGAAGAGCACCGCATCAACCGTGATACCGACCCCCTCAGTTTCGAACTGTCCCCAGGCACCACAGCAGAAGAAGCTGAAGAAACCGCCATCGCCATAGCTATGACAGACACCAGTGCCAACTACATAGTCAGCGACTCCAAAAATGCAATCTTAAATTACGCTAGAGGCAGAGCACACCTCTCTTCCAAATGTCTGCTAGCCACACCAACCCCCCACCTCCCCCGACGCACTGAGCTCATCTGGGTACCTGCGCACTCGGGAAATCCCGGCAACGAGGCCGCCGACTCCTCAGCCCGAGGGTCTAGAAACCGGGCACAGGAGGAACTCGGGGGGAATTTCTCGAAGGAGCGCATGCATGCCTTCGCTGAGCTCACCGCACACTTCCGCGCCGAACGGCAACAATACCCACCACCACACTCCTCCCTTACCACAAGGGAACAGCATCTCTGGCGACGACTACAAACGAGGACCCTACCCATTCCCTCTCTATTATCTCACTACCAATCAATACCGCCAATCTGCCCTCTCTGTCAAGCCCCTAAAGCGACACTGACCCATATCCTACTAACCTGCCCGGCGTCTCCTCCTGCCGGCGGACCGCTGCCACTCCTGACTTGGGAAGACTGGGAGACCACACTACGCTCCAAGGACCCGGCGAAGGAAAAGATCGCAGTTCGCCGGGCTGCCGACGTCATGGACAGATTGAATATGAACGTTTGAGTGCAGTGGGGCCGTGCGGGGACCCAGGGGGCCAGGGGGCCGCGAATACCCTTGCGTCTAATAAACGTTTTGTCCTCCTCCTCCTCCTCCTCCTCCTCAACCATGGACACTGACTGCACCTCAGAAGAACAGGAAGGCCGATCGAAGAGCACCGGTTCGACCGTGGACACTAACTCCAGCTCAGCAGGACAGGAACGCCAACCCCGCCCCCGTGAACGCAGACGAGGTCGAAAGCCTCCACGAGATGACTCTTTCCCTCCGATTAGCAGCGACAGTGCTCGCAGTCACAGCCACTCCTCCTCTGTCTCACGTTGTCCTCGGGCCAACTTCCGGTCCAGGCCTGAGACCAGGCCCATCAAACAAGTCGCCTGGCACACTCCCTCAAACTTCATATTACCACAGACCGATTCATAGGTAAGGGAGCTGGCAGATATGGTCAAAGACTTTCAGCTGCAACTAGCAAAAGCAAACGCCAAAATTCATAGCCTTGAATTTGCATATACAACGTCTAAAGTGATATCACAGCAGGTGCCGCGCGCTCAAACACCTGACCCTGTGAGCGACTACTACAGACGCTGATCAGCCTAGGCGCAACAAGCGCAAAGCACCTTCTCCCCTCTGGGACGCAGAGACGAAATTTAATGCTATTGATGCTCGAATATCCATGGTAGAAGACTCCTTTCAGCGTTTCACCCCTACCATCGAACGTCGCGTTGAATACTGCGCTACAATGGCGGCTAGCATGCAGAGCCTTACAGCCAGGCTGGATACGCTCTCGGGAGCATCGACTTCTTCCTATCATACGAAATGCTATACACCCACTAACTCCTCTCCCCACCAAATAACCATTACTGGTGCCCCGTCGGAGAGTGCGGCCGCGAGCAATCGTGCTGGCGGCATTCTCAAATCACCAGTAGCGCTATCGCAGCGCCTCGAGCCGTACGGGAAACGCGATGGCTAACTCCCCCATTACAGTGTGGCAATGGAACTGTAGGGGCTTCAGGGCTAAGCGGCGGGCCCTGGAGCATACCCTGCAGGCCCAGCTGCAAACTCCCCACATTGTCGCGCTTCAGGAAACATACACTCACACCAGACTAACTAGCTAATCGGCATATAATCAACAAGTAGCACAGGACCAACACCCTCAAACCACCATTCTCGTTCATCGAAATCTCACAGCCAACCAGCTCGAATTAGACTACCCCGAGGTCCGACACACTTTCGTACAGGTGCTCCCAAACACTCGTACCCAGACTCCGCTGTACGTTCTTAACGTCTATAGCGCCCCCAGTGACAAAAGCACGCAAGTAACCATTCTACTTAGAAAGGTCTGTATGACAGCCCAAACGGGAATGCTCCTTGTACTTGGAGACTTCAACGCACCGCACGCAGAAGGGGGGTACAGAAATGCTTGTGGCCGTAAGGGAGCCAAGGTCTGGGAGACGGCTCAAATGCTGAACCTCACATTACTCCTCGACCGCGATCAACCCACCCGTGTCGGCAACAGCGTAACGCAAGCCACTTGCCCAGATCTCACATTCACTCTTAACATCCCGGACGCCCGCTGGGAGAACCTTGGTAGTGATCATTATATTCTGAGCCCCACTTTTGCAGCTACACATTGTAAGGTCCCCCGCCACACGATTACACACAACTGGGACGCGTGTCGGTATGTGCGAGCTCAAAGCATCCCAACCCCTATCGATGACTTAGCCGTATGGACCCACTTTGCTTCAGGACGCTACCAACGCCACCTCCAAGGCCACTCAGGAGGAGGACGGCCCCACGCCCGACGCAAAGCTAATGCACATGTGGGCAGCTCACAGTAGCATCGACGTCCGTTGGCTTCGCCGTAAGCATAATCGTAAACTCAAGCTCTGTCTTGTCCGCCTTGAACGCGAGATCGAGGCATATTCAACCCATTTAATCAAGAGCAATGACATCAGCTCTGCGACCGCCTCAATGGCAGTTAGGATGCAAGAACTCGTGGTTCTTGCTCAAACATCTACTAGACCTTGCCAAAACCAAATCCGCCTCACAAAATATTTTACCCGTGTAAAACATGATTTTCAGAGAACAAGTGACGAACTTCTAAATACTCTGCGGGACAAATATATCAATACCTCTACCGATATCCCTCTCCCCTCTGGTTACATGGGCACGCAGAGCCCGGACATGGACTGTGACATCACAGTAGCAGAGGTTCGCGCTGCTCTGAACCACATTAAGACCACCGCGGCCGCAGGTGTTGCCCGCATTGCCAATAAAATGCTCCGTAACCTCGATGATCACTCAATCGAGGCAATTACGAACCTTTTCCAATCGCCACTGGCTTGACGGTAATCTACCGCATACATGGAAACATGCCAAAGTCATTTTCATACCCAAACCAGGCAAGAAGCTGGAGCTGGACAATCTCCGATCTATATCGCTCACATCCTGTTTGGGCAAGGTTATGGAACACGTCATCCTTAATCGCCTTCACGCACACACTGATAAACACAATCTCCTCCCACTATGACTGGCTTTCACGCTGGCCTTCCCATCCAAGACGTAATGTGGCAACTCCAACATGACATACTTGATCCAGGTTCCATCCGGGCTACACGCACTATCTTAGGCCTCGTCGTCAGCAAAGCGTTCGACAACGTGTCGCATGTATCCATCTTAACCAACCTCTTAGAAATGAATGGCGGCACCCGCACCTATATTACATTTCTAATATTCTCCACAATCGAGCAGCTGAGCTTCATATTGGAAACCTCCATAGCGATAAAATCACGCTAGGCACTCGTGGCACACAGCAGGGAGTAGTATTATCCCCGTTCCTCTTCAATACAACAATGCGAGGCCTACCACCGGGCCTCGACGCCATACCACATGTCAAACACTCGCTGTATGCAGACGATATTACCATCTGGACAAACTCCGGCTCGGACGGAGACATAGAGACCTCCCTTCAAATGGCAATTGACACTGTCCAGGCCTTTGTCCAAGCCAACGATCTTTCTTGCCGTCCACGAAATCGGAATTACTGATAATCAGAGATAGGAGGGTGCGCCGGCCCATCCAAGACTTACCTGAACCGATCGCGCTCCACCTGAATAACATTCGCATACCTTCAGTCCCGACCATCCGGGTCCTCGGTATGAATAACAGAATAACGGGCTCAGAATTACACCCAAAACACGGAGGCTATCAAACGTCTCCGGGCTGCAGCCCATCAGATTAACGGCCTTATTCGGCGCATTGCCACTCGCTGCCGAGGCATGAAAGAGGGGGAGCTTTGTAGGATAACCCAGGCTTTTCTAATTAGGCGCATTGTTTATGCCTTCCCTCACTACCGCTTACGCCAGAAGGATGTGGAAGCAGTGGACAGCGTAATCCGTTCCGCGTATAAGGCAGCGCTAGGACTGCCCCGCTATGCTAGTACACAGCGACTGCTGCACCTGGGTGTCTATAACACTCTTTCAGAACTCATCGAAGCACATAAAATCGCCCAAATTCACCGCCTCTCACGCACCAGGTATGGTCGCCCTATACTTGACCACCTACACGTAACTCCTATCGAGGATACATACCACGCAGCTCCCCTTCCTACAGGGGTCTACAGCCGCCTCACGTGTAAACCCATTGCCAAGAATATGCTGGCTGGGCGCCATGACGCACCCCGTCGAATCAAGGCTGAGACACTTGACACCACTTTCCTTACAGACGACCACGCATGCTACGCGGATGTAGCGAGACAAAGTGACAATATCTATGTCGTATGCGTAGCCACGCCACACTCCACACTTTTTACTGCTGCCACAGTTAGCGCTCCCTCTCCCACCGCGGTGGAGGAAACTGCGATCGCGCTGGCCATCGCCAACCCACGTACGCACACAGTCCTTAGTGACTCTAAACGTGCGATTCAAAATTATTCGAAAGGCCTTATCTGCCCAACTGCCACACGCATACTCCGCGGCCGCACTCCCGATCATAAAATCCACTTAGTCTGGGTACCATTCCACTCGGGGAACTCTGGGAACGAAGGGGTCGACCGACTAGACCGAGGTCTAACAAACCGGGCGGGCGGTTCCGCGGGTCCAGAGGCCTTCGCTGGGCCCCCTTGACTTTTGCCGAAATCACCAACCTACACAGAGACGAGACGACGCTTCCCGCCTCCCCATCCTGACCTTGACAGAGCACAAGCCACCATGCTGCGTAAACTTCAAACTCAGCTGTTCGAGATTGGCACTGATTACGGCAGGGGACTACGACCCCATTTGCCCCAATTGCGACTGTGGAGTTTACGGCCTCATTGGCACCCACCCTTTGGGGATGTAGGGGAAGACCGCCCCCTTGTACTTAACTGCCAGCTCCCTCCGAGGAGAGCTGGGACCAACTTCTTACGCGCTCAGACAAGAAGACGCAGCTGGCGCTTGTCTCGTGGACCTAGAGCCTCGCCCCCACCTGGGGGCCACGCCAGGCCGACATGCCTTAATTATTACTCTTTGGCAGTAAAAGTTGTTTTTCTCTTTCTCTCTCTCTCTCGACTTAACAGCTGTACGCTTATCCGCCGGGGTGGCGCAGTGGTTATGGCGCTCGACCGCTGTGTCAAGGATGCGGGATCGAATCCCGGCCTCGGCGGCCGCTATTCTATGAAGGCAAAAAGCAAGGCGTCCGTGTGGTGTGCAATGTCAGTGCGCGTTAAAGAATCCCAGGTGGTTGATATTTCCGGAGCCCTCCACTATGGCGTCTCTCATAGCCGAAGTCGCTTGGAACGTTAAACCCCACAGACCAACCAACAGCTGTAACTCAGAAGAAATGATGGTCGCAAGCACGGTATATAAGGCGGCGACGTAACAACCGAGGCTAATTCAGGGCGGTGGAATGCTTCTAGGAGACGGGGAGAGTTAAAATCTTATCATGGTGCAGATGTGGTTCCTAATTGATTCATTGATCCGGATACACATTGCAGAAAAGAAACTGGGCAACTTGCTTGAAAATTATATTCGCTTTATTGCAGTCATGAACATAACTCGTTATAATAAGCAAAAGTGCATACTGACGACAGTCTGTCTCGCAGCACGCCCTGCCCACGTTCAACATTTCACCTCAGCGAACTCTGTCGGGAGCTCAGTCTATCCTGAGCCAGTCCCATTTCTCCGTTACCTCGAGCCAGATCACTTTCGAGCCAATAAAGGCGTTTAAGTATGTTGTTGCAGTGGTTATTTTATTATATATACTAAAGGAAGGAAAAGATGTTTGCCCACCCCAGTATCTGCTATGTGAAGCACCTGAACTAGGGCGGCTGAAAAAGGAACAGGGTGGAAGGAGGAGGAATCAACATTTATTGTGCCCGAAATAATTCGGTGGTGCATGCTTGCACCAGATGGGGTAGTTCCCTAGTTGCGGGACCCATATGCTACCAGCAGCTACTGGTCCCTGTCCGTCAGTGCGAGCTGGGTGGAAAGGGCGGGGCTGGCTAACAAGGTCTCCCATCGCTCAAGGCGTTGGGGATGAGGGGTATCGACGGGAATGGGAGGAGGAAAGGTCTTAAGTTTTTTGCATTCTGCCAAAATGTGCGGCAGGGCGCCTTTTTCTTTTTTGCAGAAAGGACAGAGCATATCGTGTTCCGCAGGGTGCATGCGGTTCATCAGTACGGGATGCGCAAGCGATCCCGCCTGCGCTCGACGCAGGATCGTCTGCTGTTGCCTGGTGAGTTTGGGGTGCGGTTCTGGCAGTCTGCACCTTTCCTCTCGGTACATACGGGTTATCTCCCGAAAGCTGGTAACCGGATGCGGTAGCTCTTCCGGCTCGTGTTCGCCCGGGATTGACATTTCTCGGGCATGGTAGCCTGAGATAGTGTTGCCTGCTACCTGCGAGTGAGCCGGGACCCACACGAGCTCTGTGGCTCTTCCTGGAAGCTTGCACTTGGATAGAATGGCTCGGGCCGCGGAGTGGATTACCCCTCTGCGGAAGCTTCTGTAGGCTGTCTTTGAGTCGGTGACCAGAGGAAATCAAAGAGGTGAGCGATAAGGAAAAAGGACAGCGAAAGTAAAATGGAAATAAATATATGCATTATGACACAGTATACAGTAGTTTGCTTGAGGCCCGGCCGCAAATCTCTTAGGCCACTGAGCACTCTGCACATCGGACAGGCCTCCACAATAGCTCCAGGGGCAGAGGCACAAAGGTTTAAGCACAGAGGTATGATCCGCGTGCTTGTCGTGTCCATGTCACTGTTTACGACACACGCATGCGGCACAGTGTACAAAACACTGCAATAAAACTGAGAGTTGAGCTAGTTGGTGCAGCATTTTTTTAAAACATACAGCGCAACAAACGTAGGAAAAGCGAGTAGACGAGAACAGCGCTGATCCCGTCTACTCGCTTGTCCTACGTTTGTTGCGCTTTATGTTTTTTAAAAAATAGCACAAAACATTTACGGCCGACGTGGGGTGATCGGCCGTCATCGTCCGGAATAGCCCACGCGGAGCGTTCAGTCACAGCGCGAGCTATCTGACGAGGTGCAACAGGCGGAACATCAAGCCAGCTTGTTTTATGCATTCACACAGGCTCACATGTGCTCACTCGCGGACGCGCGACTGCCCGGCGGCCATAGGAGCACAGCTACGCTGCTCGAGATTACCGCCTGCGTTCTGTAAGCCACCAGCTCGCGGCGTGGTTAGGCTAGCGCAGCGCACTGCAGTGGAAGATGTTCCAGGGTTTCTACCGCGCCACACATCACTGGTGGCAAGTCCGTGGCGCATCTGTCGTTCCCCGTCTTTGCACGCTGCAGCCGAATCAGCGAGCGGCCGCTGACACTCTCAATGCGCTCTCCTCTTGCGATGCGTGGGTCGGGGTGTTGCGTCCGTATGTGGTCGTCGATTACCGCACCCACGTCCTCCAAAACGAGGGGTAAGTCGATAGGAGGAAGTTCATGTGCCGCGGTCGAGAGCTCGTCGGCTCATTCGTTGCCTTCGATGCCACTGTAACCAGGGATACACTGTGCCCATATAGTGCAGCGCGCTCCGCCAAGCGCTCGTGGCGCACGTGAATCTGACACAGCAGCGGAGGTCCCCTGCCGGTGGTTCGAAGGTGGCTGAGGGCGGCGCGGGAGTCGCATAGCGCGGCACACCTGGGAAGTGGCGGAGTGAGTTCATGCAGTAGATTCTGGCCTAGGCGTAGACCAAGCAGCTCAGCCGTGGTGGAAGACCCCAGGAATAAAAGGTGCAGCTCTCTGTGCAGTCGCAGGGCGGGGATGGTAGCGGCCGCTGTTAGCAAGCAACTTTCTATGGCCATGGAGCCGTCGGTGTAAACGAGGGGGTGGTGCTCGATTTCCGCGTAGATGACGGCTCCGGTCAGCTGCTGGATTGCACAGAGCAGTGCAGTGTGTTTTCTTTCAAAAATCAAGGCATCCGCGCCGCCTCCGCATTAAAGCCTGAGTAAACACCATGTGTCGTCCCTTCGCTTTGAACCATTCGTTACTCCTTTCTTTTTCTTAACGGAGCCCCGCCAAGAAGCGCGTGGGTGCGCTCGCTTAAAAACACTCAAAAGGAGAAAGACTGAAAATATTGATACGTGTATACTTCTTGCGTATAGGCTTCCACTCTCTTGTGGAGCCAGTTATATAGGACGAACAGGACGGTGTATTAATAAGAGACTACAGGAACACCGGAACAACTTGGAAAGTGGAAAGGACAAAACGTTTCTGGTATCACATTGCCAGTCATGTGAAATAATGGAGGAGAAGAAGTGCACTCCTAAGTTTGACAGTGTTAGGATTTTATATCGCCACAAAGAGAAGATAACGAGAGAGATAGTGGAAGCATATTTTACTTCAACGGGCAATAAGTGTGTCAGCAAGACTTCTCTTGCTCTTTCAAGCAAAGAGGTGTCTTTTTAAGTCATTTTTTAAGTAATTTTTTTTATGCAGTAGGTGAACCCAGGGGTTGTTTCACGTCACCGTTTCGTTTTCTTCATGTTTGTTTTTTCTGGGCCTTGGAGTAAAGGGCTTAGGCTTAGTTGTGAGTCAGCGCTTGTACTGTGGCTTTCGTGTATCTTGTCCTTTCTCTTCGTGTTCGCGCTGTTTATATTAATAATGAATTGCCGGTTTAAGTTATCGACTTACGCGACTAACATGCCCCTTCACCATGCTCTTTAACAATCTTACAGGATCACTTTGTTAACTACCTCGAATATGACAAAAGTAACAAAATATCCGTTCTTTTTTTGTTCGGAATTTTTCTCGCAACACTTACCTGTTTTGTTGATGATTTTATTTCCTTCAACATCGCCATCATTCATCAGCCGGACTATACCCACTGCAGGGCGAAGACCTCTTCCATATTCCTCCAATTCCTGTGCTATGCTTGCTTGCGGTCCTGTGCTTGCTGCATCCACTTGACCTCTGCGAACTGCATGCTTCCCCCTCATCCGCCAACCTAACTCGTCTGCCCACCTCATCTGCCTCATCCGCCCACCTAACGTTCTGCCGTCCCCTGCTATGCTTTCCTTCCGTTGGAATCCAATTTCTTGTCCTAAGCGACCATCAATTATCATCTCTTCGCATTACATACCCTACCCGCACCCATTTCTTCTTTTTGATTTCCCCTAGAATGTCATTACGTCGAGGTATTTCGCGGACCTACTTCGCACGCTTCCTATCTCTTAACGTAACGCCTACCATTTTCGTTCCAGAGCCCCCTGCGTTGTCATCTACTTGAGTAAAATATTCACAGTGGCTTAGCTCAACACCTTCTCGACTTTTACAAGGCCAGCTCACATCCTCCTCTGCCCAGCCGTCTACATCACGCTAGTTGTCCTTTTCTCCCAATACCGTTGACGTTTCGACGATACACCATCGCGCCGGACGCGTGGCGTTCCTTGGCGCGCGTTCAAGTGTGGCATTGCAGATGGCAGAAACGCTAGACAAAATGAGACTTCTGGTTGGTCACTTCGATTTTTGTGGCTGGTGATGTTACTTCTCTGTCGACGATCAGGTGCGCCGCTCGCCCGGGCAGCTTTGTTCGACGACAGTATGAGCCAATAAAGGCTTTCTCCGAACGTTCCCGGAAACAGGCTTGAGCGAAAGTGTGAGCAACTCAATATCAGCTTTTTTGTCGTCGCTGCCTAATCTCTTGGTTAGGTTGGTGCTGCACAGCTCCACGTTGACGTTATTTTTGGGTTGCTTTCCCACGCTCAAGTGTGCTTTCACTCGTGAGCATGCATTTTTGTATGTATCAGTACGTGCAAAATATTGAAGTGTGACCAGCATCACCGGTGCTTGAAACGAGGATATGGCGTTGCGCACAAGACTACACTTGATGTGGTGTAACATGGGGCGGTGTTGTGTTCCTGGGTGTCACGAGAACTATGACACTGGACCCAAGGTGTGTGTTCACGCGTTTTCAAAGGATGCCAGTAGGAATGAAGCGTTATCCTTGTGTTTGTGTGTGCTTCTTATTCCTTGTGTTGTTACCTGCTCTTCTGCCCTCTTCCAAGAGATGAATCGTGGATTAGAGCCATCCCGTGGAAGTATTTCCCACCCAACGTGCATTCAATGGTGAGAAACAAGTTTATGCCATATTCCTCGTGTCCCGCGTGCTCGACCTGACGTGGAAAGACTGGCAGTCTTAGTGAACTTTGACCAGGGCAGGGATAATGAACAGAAGTATGCAGTACTGTGCTAGACAGCTTAATGAAACGCAAATTATGTAATAGTGTGTCCATATACCGGCAATAAGTGACTACAGAATTTTCACACATTGCGCAAATTTGTGAACTTCACTTTAAAGAGAAAGACCTAATGAAGAAGCTATCATATTCTGTTGCAGTAACAGGAAAGACTGACGGTTGGTGACAGGGTTCATGTAGTGTCCAATGCCGTACCATCCATTTACCCGAACTCCCCAGCTTACTTGAACCAGTCCCAGCTTAGGGCCATGCCGTTGCCAACCGCCGAAGCGATGGCGGGTACAATGACGGCCTACAAGATACAAATCCGGTGGCAAGCTAGCCCCGTAGGCATTTCATTTCTGCGAGATGAATGAATGAATGAATGAATGAATGAATGAATGAATGAATGAATAAATGAAAACTTTATTGGTTCTTTAAGAAGTAATAGCGGTAGAGGACGGAGTCTTCGTTTTGAAGTATGTGTCCTCCTTGGCCGTGGGTGGGCCCCTAGTCCAGGGCTCCACTGAGTCGGGCCACCTCGCTTGCGTGTGCTATGAGTGCCCTTTGGGCCTCTAGCTCGCAGCTGGTGAGCCGGCTCTCCCGTTGCTCCGCACTTGGTGTTTTGTGTTTGTGAAATGTTTGATTCCTTCCGCACTCCCATGTGACAAGATATAGTGCTGGTTTTGCTCCGCACTACGGACAGTTGGCGCTATACTGTGTTGGGAACATCTTATTTAATATGTATAAATTTGGGAAGAAGCCTGTTTTTTGCACTCTTCGCCATCCTACGTGGCTTCCTCCTTAGATAAATGTTTATGTGGTGGGGGCTACTGGAATCTTAGCCCCTTATATAGGTTTAGTAGTTCCGAATAGCTGTCCCCGCAGTTAACCTGGGGTTCCTCCAGGGTTAGTGACGTTCCTGCCCGGCTAGTCGTTCCTCGAGCTAAGTTGTCTGCCCCTTATTTGCCCCCGATCCCTGCGTGACTCGGTATCCAGATTATGTTGTGTATTGGTCGTTCCTCAGGGAGCGGACCTCCATTGAGGATCTTGAGTGCCGTACTGTTAATTCTGCCTCTAATATAGTTCCGGCACGCCTCTTGAGAATCTGTTAGGATGTTAAGGGATCTCCCTGTCCTGTATCCTTCTTTCGTTGCAAGAGCGACAGCAATCTCCTCTGCCGCCATTATGTTAGATACTTCGGCTGTGTGGCATGGGATGCGTTCTCCGTGGTGGTTTACGACTACTGCTACTGCGCTATTTTTGTGTGTTCAGGGGTATAGGGAGGCATCAGTGTAGACTGTATTGTCCCAATGTTCCATGGGCCTCTCATAATGTTCTGCCCTACCCTGTCTCCTGTGACCATGGAGGTTTGGACCCATGTTTCGGGGGATGGGTTGTATGCATATTGTCTTTCTTAGCGGGTCTGGTATTGCGACCCTGCTGTTTTGTGGCTTTTCTATTTCCCGACCTAGCCTTGTCAGAGCGCCCTTCCAGTCGTTGTGTTGCTAAGTCTTCATATTTGCGCCTTGAGCTGGCATTCTCCTAGTTCTTCGAAAGTGTTGCTGATTCCGAGTTGCATGAGCTTGTCGTTGGATGTATTTCTTGGGAGATGAAGTGCTGTTTTGTATGCCTTCCGGAGTATTGCCTCCGCTTGCTCCCTTTCTGCTTTGGTAGTCACATGTTACGGCAATGAATATGTTACCCGGCTGATCACTATAGGCTGTTGACTAGCCTGAGTGTGTCCGCCTCCTTCATGCCATACCTCTTGTGCCCTACTCTGCTGATCATCCGGCCTATTTGTCCTGCCGCTTTGCTTAGCAGGCTGAGTGTGACTGCTTTTCCGGCTTCCTTGTAGCCACATGCCGAGAATTCTGATCATCTTTTGTTCCGGGATGTTCTGGCCCTCTAGTTTTACTTCGAGTGGTGCGTCCGTAGTGTGCCTACCCACTCTGAGGAGCTCAGATTTTTCAGGGGAGCATCTGAGTCCTCTTTGTTGTGTGTATCTTTCAATGCAGGTCCCAGCCTCTTGTAGCGCCTCCTGCTTCTCCCCTAGTGAGCCTTCAGTGGTCCAAATAGTGATGTCGTCCACGTAGATTGCATGACGAATCCTCTGAACTTGGCTGAGTTTCTTGGCGAGGTTGATCATCGCTATGTTAAAGAGTACTGGCGAGATTACTGAGCCCTGCGGAGTGCCCTTGCATGGCGTCTGAGAGGTGTCACTCCGCAGGTCTCCTAGGCCTACTGTCGCTGTTCTGTCCGTGAGGAAGCTTCTAACGTAGTCGTGGATCTTTTTTCCGCAGTTGGTGGTGTTGAGTCCCTCCATGACGGCGGCGTGGCATATGTTGTCAAAAGCCCCTGTAATGTCGATGGCCATGACCACGTTCTCCCCGTTCCATGGCATGGTTTCGAGTGCCTCGTATTTTAGTTGTAGCAATATGTCTTGAGTTGACAAGTTTGCCCTGAATCCAAACATGGTGTTGGGGTACCACTCTCCGTCTTCTAGATGCATTTCAATTCGTCGGGTAACTATTCTGTTGTACAGTCTGCCTAGGCATGATGTTAGCGAGATCGGTCTGAGGTTTTCAATTTGGAGTTTCTTGCCGGGCTTGGGGATCATAACGACTACGGTGTGTTTCCACTCCGCTGGAACCGTCCCTTCTTCCATTGTTTGTTTAGGTATAGGGTGAGGTGGTTGATTGCTTCGTTGCTTAGGTTTCAGATTAACGAATTTTGGATCTTGTCCGCCCCTGCTGCCGTATTTTTCATTGTTGCTCTTATGGCCTCGACGACCTCTTCTTTTGTGATGGGTCTGTCCGTGGTTGGGTTTTCTTCGCCCTGGTAGTGGCCTTGGTAGCCCTCTGCCTGGTCTTTCCCGAAGTATTTCTCTCGTACTGCCTGAAGTAGCTGTTCTTCTGTACCTTCGTACTGATGAATTATCCTTTAGATGGATTTGTTGCTTTCCACCTTGCTTTTGCTCGGATCCATGAGTTTTCTGAATATCTGCCACGTTCTAGCCGTGCCGAGGGTGCCATTCAGCGAGGTACTAAACTGCTTCCATCCCTGTCTTGCCAGCTGCGTTGCATATTCCTCTGCTTGCCTGGTGAATTCGGCAATCTTCTTCTTTAGCTTTCTGTTTAGCTTTTGGCGCTTCGATCGCTTGGTCAGGCCTCGTCTTGCCTCCCAGAGCCTGAGGAGTCGCTTGTCCACTTCTGGTGCTTGCTCTGTTCGAGTCACTTCCTTAGTGTAGAGGTCCTTGATTTGTCTAAGCTGTTGGCTCCAGTCTTCTACGGAGGTTATGTCGTCCTTTAGTTGTTTGCAGTGGGTGCGGAAGGCATCCCAGTCAGTTAGGTTTACCTTGCTGATCTTCCTTTTGATGCTTTCTGCCTCTATGGTGACTATGATGATACAGTGGTCGCTGCCGAGATTTTCTTGCAGGTTCTCCCACTCGACTTGCTTAACGTTCCTGACAAAGGCCAGGTCGGGACATGTGTCCGCACTTACACTATTACCCTGTCTTGTGGGCTGGCTTTCATCTGTCAGTAGCTCGCAGCCTATGTTCTCCACTGCTGTGCAGCAGCCACGCCCCTTTTTATCTTCTATCTTGCTGCCCCATTGTGGGCTTTTCGCATTGAAATCCCCTGCTATTATTAGGGTGTTCTGCCCTGCAAGCTTCTTTGCTTCCACAAAAACCTAATGAAATCTCCTTTGTTTTGGGGCGGGCTGTCCAGATTTACTATGAAAGTACTTTTAGCTTTTCTTTTCCTCTTGGGAATCACTTCGGTCACTATGTGTTCAACTGTGTGTCTTCAAACTCCTTGTGAGCTATGGTTGTGATTTTGTTGCTAATGAGAGTTGCTGTTCTCCCGTTCTCCTGATATGAGTATCCTCTTAGGGGGGGGGGTACAATTTGTCTCTTGCAGAAATAGTAGGTCTGGTGGATTTCCTCTAGTGTTAATGAATTGCTGTAGGAGCCCTTGATTACGCCTGTAGCCCCTACAGTTCCACTGCCATATCTCTAGTTGTTGTCCTGCCATGTTGTATTGGTACTGTTGTTTGTTCCCTGGGATTCTGATCCAAACCTGCGCTCATTGTAGAGGCGGTCCCTAGCGTCATTTGCTGTCCTCTGTGTGTTGTGACTCTTTAGGTAGTCGCGGAAGCTCTGATCTTGCAGGGCTATCTTTTGATTTAGTTGCTGCATCTGCTGCATTTGCTGCTGCATGAAAGTCTAACTCGTCTATTGTTGAGCTTCCTCGTTCATTATTCTGTAAGCTTTCTACATTCTGTTGTGGGGGTGAGGGTGCTCTTACAGGCGAGCAGCCTGCCTTTCGCATCTCTTGCAGTTCCGCTTTTCGTTCGCTTATTTGTTTCTTAAGCTGTCTCTTATCCTCGCGAGTCTGCTCTTGTTCCTTCCTGATGTTATTGATTTCGGCAATGAGCCCTTTTCATTTTCTGTTTGTGTGTTTGTATTGTTGTTGTGCGGAGCAAAAAGCGTCTTGGGAGAGCCGGCTCCCCAGCTCACCTTGACTCCGCTGCTCTTCTGTTGCTGTATCGGCTTCGCCCGGGGCTGTTGGTCGTCCTGGGATCGGTAGGGCTCGTCCCGCTCCCGGCTCCGGCTCTGGCACAGGCTGCTGCTGCGCCCCCGGCTGCGACTCCTGGATTCGCTCCTGTAGTCACCTTGCCGCTCCTGGTCCTCGTTCCGAAACCAGCGCGGTCTCCGTGCCCCGCATCTGCCTCGGCTGCGGCCGCGTTGCTGCTGGCTCTGAGGTCCCCCTCGTAGTTGGTTGATTGGCTTCAGTCGTTGTGCACAGTCCTTCGTGCCCGTTACGTGGGGGCCCCCGCATAGCTGGCACTTGGGTGTACATTGATGTCGGTCTTCCGGGTCCTTTTGGCCACATTGTCTGCATGCCTTGATTTCCGGATTCAGGCAGACGTTCGATCGGTGTCCTTGTTGATAGCAGACGTAGCAGATTTGCCGCTTCGGCCTGTAGGGATAACACTACATCTCTCCTCCGTAGTACAGGACCTGCTTGGGGAGGATGGGGCCATCAAAGGTGATGACGGCTGTGCTCGATCGGCCTAGCATCCTTGCGCCAGGATCTTCACCCCTTGTGCGCGCTTTCGTAAATTCGCCTTGAGTTCTTCGGCTGGGGTCCCCGGGTCCACTCCGTGGATGACCCCGCGCAGCGTTCCCTCCAGCGCCGCCACGCGTGCGGTGATTCCGTAGCTATGCTTTCCAAACTTCAGTTGCGTGATACGCCTGATTTCTTGAGCAGCGCTTTCGTTATCGGTACTGATTATTATGATATTTGAGCCGGTGCGCAGTCGGATGATGAGATCTGCCTTGCATCCGTGTCCGGCGGCCGCGACCACCGCCCGCACCACTTGGTGCGTCTGCAGGTTCTTCACTGCCAGTCCTTTCGGCCGAAGGATTACTTTTAGATCGTCCTTGGGAAGTGGAGGCAACCTTCTCCTCGGCGCTCTTTCCCCCTTTCCTTGTTTAGGTGCATCTTGCGTGCCACCTGTGCTCTTCGCCACGCCTAAGGAGTTTTCGTTCCCTAGCGTGTTGCTGCGAGCAGCCGTGGAGAGCGGACGCACTTCACATGCGCTCTGCAATTTCTGGCATTTTTGACCCGGTTAAATCGACTGAACTGCCAAAATTTTGGTAGAAGGCGACGCCGAAAGCGAAGCGGACCATGAGGACACCTTCTTCAAGCCGGGGTCCAATATTTATGGATTTATACGGTTTTCAAGATTTCCCACGTGGCCGACCGAAGCCAGGCGAATTAGGCCTAACGCAGTAGCGAGGCTCCGTGGCCCTTCCGGCCTCGGCCAGCGGTAGAGGCGACGCAGCGATGACCCATGCACTACACCCCAGCGCAGGACGCGCACCGCTAAAAGACCAGACGAATTTTATGGCGGAAACCCAAGAAAATATGGAAGAAGACCATCAAGACGCCACCGGGGAGACCCTTCCCCACGGATCAGCGGCAACCTTTCAAGCCCTGAAAAGCAGCACCCCAACGACAACAACGCTACAGGCAAGTCAGAACAAGGCCTCGGACGCGGACTGGGAGATAGCCATGTCTAAGCGGCAGAAGAAACGCCAACGTGGAAGCCAAGCAGGCGCTTTCTGTGAGATGTCGCCTTGGAAACCTGTAAGAATGGTCACACACTAGAAACTCTAGTGCGGCATGTAGTGCGTGCCGTGCAGCAACAAACGTTACTTTGAACAATTTTTGTAAAATGAGAAACGATCATATTTAAAGTGCAGCGCAGAAAAAAAGCTACGGAAAGAAAATTGACGACGTTAAGCAAAAAATGAAATTGGCCGCTTCCAACCCTTCCTGTCAATAAAACCGTTTGTATAAACGCATTTGTGACTCTATTTCAGAACGCTGTTTGCAAGTCTAAAAGGTGCCTTAGATATTGGTGGTGCACGGCCTCGGTGGTGCGAAAAAATGTATTCGAGTGTTAGTCAAGCTACCGTAATAATTACCGAATGCAAAAAACCTGCAACAGATGCACACCTGGGTGTCATTATAAAAAGCAGCCGCGACAGATTCAACGCGAACGCCAGGCGGCCGAAAGCAGCGTCCGGGGTGCCGGGGGCAACTCGTAGCCTTGTCGCGCTGAAGTGTACGTTAAACACTACAAAACTAAACGAACATGTTCTCTCAATTGCATCCTTGCTTACAGGTCATTTTATATATCCTGCCTTGGAGCCTCAGTGTCCGCTTCCTAAACAAGAAACAATCTGCGTCTGAGAATGAATTGTGAGGCAGCATCCTTGTTCTCTTTTGTTAGTTTTGCTCCTTACGTCGTGGGTTGGTGTGAAATGAACCCACGTGTGACATGTCTCTTTGCAGCTAGCATGGACATGCCCTGAAAAGCACCAAATTGCGATTTCCCGTGCCAAGTGTACCTGAAAGGCACGAATTCAGGAGCGCTGCAAGCGTGCTGCTGCGGTGTGTTGTTTCATAAACTCCCATGAAGATGAGTCCTGCACAAGCCAGACACAATAATAGGGAAAACCCAGCGGCAAAAATCCGAAGCCTTCTTTAGAGAGCATCTGGGCCTTAAATGTCCACAGAAACGGTCACTAAGAAGCCACTGATAAACGTGTTCAGTGTGTAGAACACATTAGCATTAACGCAAAGTATAACTCCTTGGAACAAAGCCAGCGATTTATTATTAATTCTTAAATCGGCGTTCTTTGAAATTTCGCGGGAAGAGACGTTGTCGCTTGGCGGTGTCGCATGGAACTATTTCCTTAACCCGTGACGTCACGGGTGAGTTCACTGGCAAGCACCGTGCTGGCAAGGCTTGCTAGAAGCTGCCATTCGCTGCGGCCACTGCAGCCATGACGTCACGGACACTCTTCCGGTAGCTGCGAAAATCGTCTGCTCGTGCGCTGTGCGAACTCCTCAGTTAGGCGGCCATTGCCCATCAAGTACAACAACCGAAGCGACGCAGTGATCGGCGGAATGAAGCTGCATTTACAAATACCTTATTTATATAACGTGGTTTCAGGAGTACCGGAGTGTCGTCCGATGAGGCGTCAATAGCACGGTCAAGCTCCGTACGATGGCAGAACCTCCTCGACCGCCGTAAACATCGCCGCTGGGGCCCCTCCTCCCGCATACCGTACGCGAACGACACGGCGGATCGTTAGCGCCGATGTCCGAAACAAAGCGTGCTAATATGTGTTGGCGTCTGGAATACTGAGCCAAATATCAAGTATGAAGACCTCCTGAGAATCGTTGACCAGCAGCAAATTGCTGGTAGGAGCGATAGCCGTGATACAAGCAAGTGTCTGCTCAAGCCAGCTGCCGCTGGTGCATTTCGGCTCATCTGATCTGCTCGTACTAGCTCTGCGATTAATGCGTCGCCGGAGTTAACCTTGTTATTCGTTTACTATGCCAGGGTAGAATTAACATAAGGCAGTTTCATAAGTAGACGATTACGACAACGTTGATCAGTTCCAAAGCGCCGACCGCCGCGACTTCGAAGCGAAACAACTTAGGCCTAGCGACGACTAAGGACGGTCACGCACGGCGCCGTCGTTCGCCGCGCTCGCGCGCCCCACCCCCGCGGTAATTGTGTAACGTACTTCAGCCTGCTCGCGGTATCCCGTGCTGCAAGCGCTGCAAACTCGTGTACTTTCATTACAGCTAAGTCCGCGCATTTTTTGACGTTCTGCTCAGCAACAAGCCGTTCAAACGATACTGCAGGCGGGACAAGGCTTCAGTACGCAGTCGCTGCGCTGTCGGCCGTAATCGAAGACGTCGGGCGGCAAAGTAGACACCGCATATTCTATGCATCGATCTTTAAACGTGATACAGAGAGCAAATGAATAACTGAAGTAGACCCGCTCGTACGTTTCGCGCACTCGGGCGCCGACGAGAAGCCTCCATCAACAGACGCCGCCATGACATCGGTTAACGACGTAAACCGAGGTAGCCAAGCTCGGTTTGCGATAACCGCGGTTAGTGGTGTAGCCATGGTTTGGTCCGCCGTGTAACATGGGCTAACCCCGGTTTCGCGCAAACCCTGCCCGTGGACAGGGGCTGCACGAACTGGCCAGCGAGGAAGGGTTGAAGCGAGTACGGCAGCGAGCGAGCGAGCGCGCGGCAACCATAAGTTCGTCAAAGTGACGTATTTCTGGGCGGATCTTCGAACTTGCTTGTATTCTTTATTTGTTTATGACTCCCTTCAGCGTAGGAGGTGTGAGGGAAAATTGGAAGGGTCGTTTTTAATCGCCAATTCTCTGGTATTGCAGAAGCTAGATCCAAAAAGTTCTGCGGGAGAATAGTGGGTGGTTCAATACCTTTCAGTGTTATGGCGTTGTTTACCTTTCTTGGTGACCATTTCTATGGAACTTTAGTGAAATATGGGTATAATAAAATGAAATACTATCCTCAAATCCCACGTCGTACAAAATGTGCTCGCTGACCACAGTTAGCCTTCACGATAACAGAGTTGTCTTCCACAATCTGCTCAACACAATGCACATGGCTGACTAACAGCTCTCCCTTTTTGACATTCGCGCTGCGAAAATAGCCACCGCTGTCAGCGATTTTCTTAAAACCACGTCGAAGCGTGTACATTCCTGCACACTGGCCGGACAGGGCGGACGCGTCCACTTCGGCTCCCGACAAAAGAGCCTATTGAGGTGCCAACTTCGAGGGAACTGACGCCGGACAGGGCGGATGCGTCCACTTCGGCTCCCAACAAAAGAGCCTATTGCGGTGCCAACTTCCATCGGACCACCTTCAAATAACCAAGCGAAGATCGGAAGATGACAGGAGCCTGACAGTACCAACTTTTTGGTGAGCGGACCACCGATTTTTATTATCGCAGCACTTCCATCGACTACGCCGGCGTTAGGCTTAGCGCGGCAGCGGAGGAGCGAGTGGGACCGAGAGCGCCCTGCGGCTGGCGGCAGCCACCGCTGGGGCGAGGATCTAGACAAAGGAGGTCCATCCGGGCCAACATTTCGCTCGAGAATGGACGGCACCTAAGGCCAAGATCTATCGATGGACACCACACCGTGCCCGAACCTGCCTCCACCCGACGGGGAAACAGGCGGAACGCCGGCTGCCAACACCAACGAGACCACCGATACGAATCCCACGGAAAACACCTTTCAAGGCGAGTGGACAACCATAGTTTCGAGACAATGGCA
This sequence comes from Amblyomma maculatum, assembly GCA_023969395.1. Taxonomy (NCBI): domain Eukaryota; kingdom Metazoa; phylum Arthropoda; class Arachnida; order Ixodida; family Ixodidae; genus Amblyomma; species Amblyomma maculatum. Next base: position 52,959 of record JAJIZL010026856.1, on the reverse strand, counting down.
GAAAAAAGCGAAAAAAACGGGAGCGTCAGGCCAAGATTACCGAGAATACGACAGCAAACACTCAAGTGGGCGAGACGGCGACGACGGCGCCACCAGCCAAGATGGCCGCTGCGGCGGTACATGAATCCAAGATGGCAAGCGGCGCGGAGAGCAGCCGGGGAGGCCGCGGAGGCAGCGCCACCGTGCAAGATTCCAGCCAACGTCACGACATAGCTGACGCGCCTGTTCCGAGAGGACGCCGGCCCGCCTCGGAGGAGGGAGCGCGACATTCGAACCGTTTTAAAGGCGGAGAGGCGGAGTGGCGACTCAGGTGCGCGAAACCACTGCCGATGAATGACGCTAAGGTGATCTTCAGACCCCATCAGGGTCTGGTGGTGAAGAAGTTGACAACACCCCAAGCAGCCAAGGCTATAGCGCAAGCCTGCGGAGATCCACAAAATTTTCGTCTGAAAGACTTGTTGGTCCGCCTCCGACCGGGATCCAACATCATCGTCACCAGCACCCCAGACATACAGATGGCGGAACGCATGATCAGCATCCGAAGCTTGAATTTCGAGGGAAAAGATCATCCGGTCGACGCTTTTATGACACCGGAAGAGTACCTCAAAGGGGTGGCCCACGGCATCAACCCCGGGGCAACGGAGAAGGAATTAATGGAGAACCTGTTCGTAAGGATCCAGGGCGTGAAAATTATCGCGGCCAGAGCAATGGGCAAGTCCAAGTCGGCCCTAATTGTCTTTGAGGGGCCAATCGTACCGAAGTGGGTATACTACTATGGGGGAGAGATCCCATGCGATCCGTACAAGCCAACGAAGCAATTTTGCTACACCTGCCGAAAGCCAGGACACCGAACAGACGTATGCCCGAACCCGTCTATCAGGGCATGCAGAAGATGCAACAAGCAAGATCCGGAGGAAAGTCACGAGTGCGAACCCCAATGCGCTCTCTGTGGAGGAGCAGATGAGACTGGAGCCACCGGCTGCCGAAGCAAGCTCAAGGAGATCACAAAGAAGACAAAGGGACATCCAAAGTCACGTCAGAGCCACCCAGAAACGAGTGGCATCATGAAGAAGCATCAGAGGTGGTTCAGTTCGGACGGGGAGGAGGAAACATCCCGTGAGCGGTCCAGGTCCCAGTCCAGGTCGGAGGCCAACGCGGAACCCAAGAAGCCAGCGAAGAAAAGCAAGCCAGCCGCCTGGAAGAAGAAGAAAGAAGAGAAGAAAAAAGACCTTGATCAGGTGAGCTGGCCAGCATTGCCCTCCCAAAAACAGCTAGATGAGGAAAGAACAGAAATTCTAGCCGAGCTAAAAGGGATAAGAAAGGAGAACGCAATGATTAAGCAACGATTAGATCAGATGCAGAACCAAATTAACATTTCACAAAACAAGTTCGAAAAATCCACACCATTGGTAAATCAGACACCCCCTTTGACTGCCGAAGACGTAGGAAAAATAGTAGAGGAAAAGCTAGCACAGCTGCTCCCACACATCATTGAGCAAATCACAAAAAAGCCATGGAACAACTCACAGGCTAAATAGAGCAAAAGTTTCAGGCGACGCAAATCGAGATGACCAAACTGATTAGCAAGCAAACAGCCACCACAGTATGAGAAAGGGCTGAGAAGCCGTATCACAGGCCCGGACTGACCAGCTTGCAATCTGAGACCGATCATGACTAGACACCAGAAGGCGAAGCAAGACCGCCTAGAGATTTGGCAGTGGAATTGTAGAAGCATCAGACGCAAGAAAGGGATGCTGTCACAGCTTCTGGCCTCACAAGCGGAACCGCCCGCTGTGATAACCCTACAGGAGGTCGGCAGTTCCCCTTCAATTAGCGGGTACGAGGTCTTTGCTGCCGATGACGAGAGCTGGAAGGTGGCGACAAAGGTGGAGAAGACCATTACAACAATTCGGCATGACCAATTTAAAGGGATTGAAACACCCCATATCCTTGTGGAGGTGGTCCAAAAGAGTGACAAAAAACAGGGCACTTTTATCCTAAATGTATACAGCCCCCCCTCCCAGCGAAACATCGACTTTGACAGGCTTCTCCGAGAAACATTAAACTCGGTAATATTTCGACGCGACAGTCCTCTTTGTGCCCTCTAACGTTGTCTGCCGCCGCCGCCACTTACCGCTGCCGTTTGCCGTCCTTGACATGAACAACGACGCTAGCACACTTCTGGTAGCCAATCCTCTTGCGTCTCCCGCTATGTTGATCGAAGGGGAGTGACTCGGCCGCATCGAGCCCGTGGACCTTCTGTTCGCCTTTGATGATTTGTCATTCCCTGTTTGCCAAGTTGACGCCTTGACTCCAACTCGTGTGGCTTCAGATCCGCTACAGCGGGATCTTTTTGACCATTCTGTGGACAGCGCTCTAGAGCCGTGCCACCGAGAACAACTTCTTGACCTTCTACACCAATTCCGCTCCTCCTTCGACATCCCGCAATCTTCCTTGGGCCGCACGACGACCGTTACTCACCTCATGGACACTGGCGCTCACCCACCTCTCCATCAGCTGCCGTATCGGGTGTCCCCGACTGAGCGCCGTGTTATTGCCCAACAAGTCGATGACATGCTGCAGCGCGGAGTAATTATAGAATCCTGTAGCCCATGGTCGTCTCCTGTGGTCCTAGTTAAAAAGAAGGATGGCTCCATACGATTTTGTGTTGATTATCGCCGCCTCAACAAAATCACTCGTCGTGATGTGTACCCCCTCCCACGAATCGACGATGCCCTAGACTGTTTGCAAGGCGCAGAATTCTTCTCCTCACTCGATTTACGCTCCGGGTATTGGCAGGTGCCCATGGCAGAGGCGGATCGTCCGAAGACCGCCTTTATTACTCCACACGGACTATACGAATTTAATGTTATGCCATTCGGACTCTGTAACGCCCCAGCCACATTTGAAAGGATGATGGACACTGTACTGCGCGGCCTGAAATGGAACATCTGTTTATGCTACCTCGATGATATCGTCGTCTTTTCAACCGACTTCCCGACCCACCTGACTCGACTTCGCCAGGTCTTCACCTGCCTAACCCGCGCCGGTCTTCAACTGAACCTCAAAAAGTGCCGCTTTGGTGCCCGCCAGCTCACAATACTCGGACATGTGTGTAAAGATGGAGTTCTGCCTGATCCTGAGAAGCTGCGCGCCGTCGCTGAATTTCCGAAACCGACCACTTTGAAACAACTGCGAAGCTTCGTGGGCCTCTGCTCGTACTTTCGTCGTTTTGTTCGGAATTTCGCAACCATCATAGCCCCCCTTACACAGCTCTTGAAAGGCACTCCTAACCTCTCCTCTTGGTCGCCAGCCTGCGATGATGCATCCGCGACACTGCGCAATGTTCTGACGTCACCACCAATCCTTCGCCATTACGACCCTACTGCATCTACAGAACGATGCCAGTGGTGTCGGCCTCGGCGCCGTCCTCGCCCAGCGCAAGCCTGGCTTCTCCGAATACGTTGTCGCCTACGCAAGCCGTGTTCTCACCAAAGCCGAGTCCAACTACTCCGTTAGCGAAAAGGAGTGCTTAGCAATCGTGTGGGCTGTAACGAAGTTCCGCCCTTACTTATACGGCCACTCCTTCGAGGTAGTTACAGATCATCACGCTCTCTGCTGGCTCGCGTCTCTCAAGGATCCGTTTGGTCATCTCGGGCGCTGGGCTCTCAGGCTTCAGGAATACGACATCCGTGTAGTGTACCGCTCTGGCCGCAAGCACTCTCGGTCACCGGTGCGCTCACCTAACTCATCGTCCCCTCCTCAAGCATTCTTGTCAGCACTCACCATTGAGGATATGCCTTACGAGCAACGACAAGATCCTTGGGTTTCTAACCTGCTAGATATCCTTAGCACTACTTCCGCGGCTACGCATCCTCGGGCACTCCGCCGACAGGCCTCCCATTTCACCATTCAGGACGGCCTTCTCTACCGCAGGAACTACAACTCAGACGGCAGAACGTGGCTTCTTGTCATTGCGCGCCACCTCCGACCCAAGGTTTGTGCCCACAATCACACTGACCCGCAAAGCGCTCATGCCGGCGTCCTCAAAACCTATGATCGAATTCGTCAGAGGTACTACTGGCGGGGAATGTACAATTTCGTACGTCGCTACATTCGTTCTTGTACCGCCTGCCAACAACGCAAGATTTGTCGCCACCCTGCTGGCCCTCTCCAGCCTTTACCGTGTCCAGCTCGCCCGTTTGATCGCGTGGGAATTGACCTTTATGGTCCGCTACCTTGCAGTGCCGCTGGTAATCGATGGGTCATCGTCACCGTCGACCACCTGACCCGTTACGCCGAGACTGCTGCACTTCCCGCGGCGACAGCCCGAGAGGTAGCCCATTTTCTTCTGCACCACTTCATTCTTCGACACGGCGCCCCTCGTGAGCTAGTGAGTGATAGAGGTCGTGTCTTTCTTTCCGAAGTAGTCCAAGAGCTCCTGCCGTCTTGTAAATCGATACATCGGGCTACAACTGCGTACCACCCACAAAC
>JAJIZL010026856.1:0-48365 GCA_023969395.1 Amblyomma maculatum | reverse complement strand
CAAATCGATACATCGGGCTACAACCGCGTACCACCCACAAACAAACGGCCTCACGGAGCGCTTCAACCGTACGCTTGGGGACATGCTCGCAATGTATGTTACATCTGAATCGGGAAGCTCCAACTGGGACCAGGTACTGCCATTCGTAACGTTCGCGTACAACGCTGCCACCCAAGCAACAACTGGGTTTTCGCCCTTCTTTCTCTTATATAGCCGTGAACCTTCTTGTACTCTGGACACAATTTTGCCATACCATCCAGATGCCTCTGAGTACAGTGCTTTATCAGATATTGCACAGAAGGCCGTGGAATGCCGTCAGCTAGCTCGCACGTTTACCTCCAACACTCAAGGCTATCGCAAAGATCAGCATGATACCGATACCCCTCCTCCCACGTTCCTGGCCGATAGCTTCGTTTGGCTATGCGTTCCTGCCACCAACAAACTAGACACCAAATACCACGGACCTTATCGCGTCTTGGAACGCACATCCCCTGTGAACTACATCATCGAGCCAGTCACCCCTTCTTCCGACCACCGCCGTCGCGGCCGCGAGGTTGTCCACGTTAGCCGCCTCAAGCCATATTACAACCCTCTGGTCGTCTCTTCTCCCTGAGTCGCCAGGATGGCGACTTCTTCACGCGGGGGAAATGTAAAGAAGACAAAGAACAGAAAACGCTGCGGCATCGCCATCATCATCGCTTGTCTCCGGCGCCCATCTCTCTCGCGCTGAAGCTGTGCCCTGCGGCTGGAAATTCGATCCTGCTGTGCCCAAAGTACTGCCAGCGCTAGACGTTCCAACCAACTATTAAATCCACATTTCAGTAAGAGGAAATCAGCTAATTATATTAGGCGACTTTAATGCAAAAGACCTGGCCTGGGGATACACGCGACAGGACAAGAGAGGCCGCATTATTAGAGAGCTAATAGACAGACATGAATTAACACTGGTAACGGACCCGGGAGTGCCCACGAGAACGGGCAACAGTGTGAGCAAAGACACTACCCCGGACCTTACGATGGTCAAGAACTGTGGCGATGTTGAGTGGATAAACACGCTTAACGATCTGGGCAGTGATCACTATATAGTGAGCACGACCATCCACACCTACAAGATCAGGCGTCAGGTTGGCGCAGCCAGGATTACCAACTGGCACAAGTTCAGAGAAGCGCAGGAGGAGGACCAAGGCGAAATTGAGGATCTTGATAGCTGGTGCGGGGCGCTGCGGAAAAACAAGCAGATTTACGCAAGAACTGTCACGCACAAACGAGACACCAGAAATAGACGCCCATCTACGCCACCTGTGGGAAGCGAGAAGGGGACTGTTAAGAAGATGGAAGAAACAGAGGCACAATCGAAAGCTTAGGATGAAAATCGTGGAGATCACAAAGAAGGCGGCGGAGTACGCTGAACAACTGACGAGAGCCAACTGGGGCAAATTCTGCGACTCTCTGCAGGGGACGCTCAGCACTTCCAAGACATGGCAAATTCTAAAAGCCATCATGGACCCCACCAAAGCCAAGCGAGAGGGGCAGAAGTCGCTGGAGCGGTTGCTACACACATTCCCAGGCACGAATGAAGATGTGATCAAGGCCGTCCACGACAAACGCTACGGAGTAGAGCTAGAGGATCCATATCCATACGCAGAAGATTACAAAGGAGACCCAAATCCGAAAATGGACGAGCCGATCACGGAGGAAGAAGTCCGGATGGCAATAGCAAGTGCCACTCGAAACAGAGCGGCTGGTGACGAAAAGATCACTAATGGCATAATTCGGAACATGAGCAACAGCAATATCAAGGCCCTGGCGCATTTCATGAACAAGCATTGGGAAGCAGGAACGGTGCCAGCGCAGTGGTAACACTCGGTGGTCATCATGATCCAGAAACCCGGGAAAAAATTGGGAATAGAGAATTTGCGGCCCATTTCTTTAACTTCGTGCCTGGGAAAGATTTTCGAGAGGGTTGTCAAAATAGACTGAAAAATTACTTAGAGGATAGCGCTCAGATGCCGGACACCATGTTTGGCTTCAGAGAAAAGCTATCAGCCCAGGACGTTCTCCTGCAGATCAACGAAGAGGTCTTGACAGGTATCCCACTCTCGGCAGAACACGTAGTTTTGGCAGTGGACATTAAAGGTGCATTTGATAACGTTAGTCACAAGACGATCTTAGATGGTCTGGCAGACACGAATTGTGGAACCAGAGTACATTAGGAGCTTTCTGAGTAACCGGACGGCCGAAATCAAGATTGGCAATATAGAAACAGAGACCTCCTAGCCCAACAAAGGGACACCTCAAGGAGCAGTCATTTCCCCCATGCTGTTCAACGTGGCAATGATTGGCCTAGCCAGGCGCCTCGAGAAGGTGGAGGGCATACAGCACGCTATGTATGCTGATGACGTCACCATCTGGACGACCACAGGATCACTCGGGGAGAAGGAAGCGAAATTGCAAGAAGCAGCATCTGTCATCGAAGAATATCTAAAGCAGAGGGGCTTGGAGTGCTCATCAAGAAAATCAGAAGTGATCAGATTCTATCGAGGGAAGGGAACCGCTCTGCTCCCACAGATCAAGGCCACAAGCTCGAGATCCGGCTGCAAGGGGAGACAGTACCCAAAAAGACAACCGTGAGGATCCTGGGGATGTGGCTCCAATCGAATCAAAGGTGTCAACACACAATCTGCTCAAGACCTCGACCCAGCAGGTCGCCCGAAGCAGGTCGCCCGGAGCTGCCAACTTGGGTCTCTAGTTTAACATGGGACGGTTATGTCTGAATCAGCCTGCAAGGACCCTGACATTCACGTTACTCCTCAAGCCCAATAAGGCACGTTCATACGCCTTGGTTAAAGAAGGGCTTTATATGTGGGCTGGCAGGAGCTGCCAACTTGGGTCTCTAGTTTCACATGGAACGGTTATGCCAGAATCAGCCTGCAAGGACCCTGACATTCAGGTTACTCCTAGAGCCCAATAAGGCACATTCATACGGCTTGGTTAAAGAGGGGCTTTATGTGTGGGCTGAGGAAGAAGAAAAAGAAAACGAGAAGAAGAACGCTTGGTCACTCGCAGCTAATGCTTAAGCTCAATATTTGGTTCAGCAGCGTTTAACCCTTGTAATTTGTTTTTACTATTTGCTACCGGCCTGAATTAGTACTATAAACTGATCACAGTACACAGATCACAGTAGTAATTCAGACCAGTAGCAAAAAGTAAAAATTAAACAAAAATGCCCTATGCTTTCCTTGGCCTCGCTGACCGTTAGGTTTCCTTCGTGTATTCTTACAAGCCCCTCATTCCGCCTTCAGTTCTCTCCTTCAGGTGTCGTATATATTTTATGATTTGATGTCAGATTGGAAATACGCGATCGAAGTTTGCATCACGCAATGTAATTGTCAATATATCAAATTACCTTCCTTGCGTTGTCTGACAGTGGCAATGGCTGGTATGCATATCCAGCATCCCCCTGCAGCGCTCCACGAACGCCCTCAAACTAGAGTTATCAGGCTCGGCTGTTGTGGACCACACCTGGCCAGCTGGTGATATAAAAAACGCGCAGCTGCGGTCCGGTGACAGCCTGCATCAAACCAGCAATACACTAATAAGAAAATTTGGGGCGGCGTGAGGCTTTTCATTTTCTGGGCTTGGGACAAGCTACCCATTTTGTAAGGATGCTTTCTGTTGCACTCAATCACTGCTAACACGACAGTTCGTAGTTGAGAAGACTCAGTTCTTTCAACCCCCGCGAAACTCGCTCTCAGTCGCGTATCAATCACGTAAACAGCGCAGCACTGCATGCATAGGTTATGAAGCTATATTATAAAGCGGCCACATTTTCCAAAGCAGAAAACTGAATCTCGAGCATATCAATTACCATATTTCGCTTTACTTCATGAACCAGCGCTCGAGACAAACAAGCTAACAGTTGCCCGTTCGTACACCGCGTAAAAATATTTGCTTACCTGAACGTTTGGACTGCTAGGGATTCGCATTCTCACGTGAGCACAGCCTATGTAGCCTGTTAGTGTAGGGATGTCGTCTATTTAGTAAAACTTCCGCATCAGTGATGGAAACTCCGTGTCGGGGAAGTGCATCAGCATGGGGCGCAGGTGCTCTGCTGTGAGCACGGTGACGTTTGCAATTGCGGGGGACGCTGTTTACTGCAGGGTCGTCACGAGGTCTCTGTTGCTGTTCAGAAGGTGCCAGCGACGTAAAAGCCGTTCCATAAGCAAGCGCGTGGGAGGCACCATAGAGGCAACATCGAAAGCGGCTTTCGCACTGCGTCCTTGAAAAACCGGTAGCGGGCGAGAAACTGCTCTTCATCGTATATCTTCATTGGATGTCCAAGATGATGAATGGTTGGTCAAGGAATCTTCGGCAGGGAATGCGCTTCTGAAGACACCATATCCATTGCGTGGCAAATAAATTAAAACGATGCAATCACGCAAGTGACATCACTCCGGTAAAGTGAACTAGAATAGTGCACTTTAACTCTGGTGGGCAGCCATGATGGAAAACCAAATGACTTGAAAATTGACCCGTCTTCGAGCGAGTCAAGTCGAGCTCAAGCTTCTTTTCAAGTCAAGTACGAATTATGAAACGCGTTACGGCCTCTCAGATAATAATGCGGCTGCTAGGAACTTTGGCAAAGGCCTAATTTACAAGCAGGCGACCAGTCTACTGAGAAAGCACCCGCTAAACCGGGAGGTTTAAGTCATCTGGGTTCCAGCTCACGAGGGTCTACCAGGCAATGAGGCTGCTCATCGCCGCGTTCGACATGTATACACCCGAGCTGCCATAGAGACCCCGCTACTCGGAGACAAAGACCTCCTCATCACCTACAAGGAGCTCTCTGAGACTCCCAGAATAAACAGAAGGATCTATCCATCACCAGATAGGTCCCAATACCCTCAGAATGCAGGACATGGCGAAACATTTAGGCCAATCGTTTCTTTCCTCATGTTACTCTGCATGTTACTCTCCCAGTATTAATTACTACTAATGATCTATATCAGTACGTCACTGAGCCTACTCGGGAAACTCAGCACTCATCTTCAGTGTTAGATTTACTCTTCTGTAACCGACCATCGGTAGTGCGCGGCACTGTTATCATACCAGGAATAAGTGATCACAATTGTGTTGTTGCTAATGTTAGGCATTTTCCTTATTTAATTCCAAAAGGTCTCCCTACGAAAGTCTGTTTTTACCAGGGGCGATTATACATCAATGAATAACGAACTTGCTTCTTTCCTTCCCAATTTTATTACTCTAAGTCAGAGTTTAGACTGCATTTCACTCTGGGAGGTATTCAAAAATAAATTGGGCAGCCTAATTGATCAATACATTCCAACAAAACTTCTTTCTGGTAAGCGGCGCCGCGACAAACCATGGATCACGCGACAAATCAGACGGCTTGTCAGGAAAAAATATCGCCTTCTTCAATCGTATTAAAAGAATCGTTGCCCTGCTGTATTGCAGTCAATTCGGGCCCTTGGCAGTACACTAAAAACTGAAATTAAAGCTCATAAGGATAACTTCTTTAATAATCTGGGTTCTAAACTGCGTAGTAATCCCAAGGAATTGTGGACGTTTCTGAAACACAACGGACGCGAACCAGTCGGAATCCCAAACTTAGACGTTGATGGTGACCTTGTTAGTACTAATGGTGATAAAGCCTGCCGCTTTAATGCATATTTTCAGTCTGCCTTTGCGCCAGCGTACATCGGTGATTTTCCGAACACTCGTGAATCTATTACAGAAACCATGCCTGAAATTGTTTTTACTTATCAGGGTGTTTCAAAACTGCTTAATAACATCAGGGCCGCCTCCGCCAGCGGCCCTGATGGTGTACCTACCTTTGTTTTAAAATCATGTGCGAAAGAAATTGCTTATTATTTAGTCACCTTGTTCCAAACATCGCTTAACTCGGCATGTTTGCCAAATGACTGGAAAAATGCTAATGTTGTCCAAGTGCATAAAAGCGGTTCGAAAATGTCTGTTGTTAATTACCGACCCATTTCTCTGACTAGCGTGTGTTGTAAAACATTGGAACTTATAATTTACAGTGCAGTCATGAAACACCTTGACTCTCATGACTTCTTTACGCCAGTTCAGCATGGCTTTAGAATGGGTTTTTCCTGTACCACCCAGTTACTTGAGTTCAGTAATGATCTGTTTTCCTCTTTTGACCACGGATATCAAATTGATTGTGTATTTCTGGATTTTAAAAAAGCCTTTGATTCTGTACCTCATGTGCTATTATTACATAAGTTACGTTGCCTTGGTCTGCATCCCAATATCCTCGACTGGCTTCATTCATATCTCCAGGACCGCATGCAGCGTGTTGTAACTAACGGTTGTAACTCCGATTCCGTAAACGTCTCCTCAGGTGTGCCCCAGGGGTCTGTCCTTGGACCCCTTCTTTTTCTCATTTTTATTAATGATATTGTTCTTGACCTCACCTGCCAAGTTCGGCTATATGCTGACGACTGTGTGCTTTACCATGTTGTGGAAAGTTCTTCTGACGCATTAAAACTTCAGCGAGACTTAAATTTTATCCAGCACTGGTGCTCAAATTGGCAAATGTCTTTGAACATTTCAAAATGCAAGCTTGTCTCGTTCACTCGTAAGCGTTCCCCTCTACCGACCTGCTACTCAATAAATAATGTTCCCCTGCAAAAAGTTTCTGAATATAAGTATCTCGGCGTATATTTCACCTCTAACCTTACGTGGACGATACAAGTTGAGCATATTACATCGAAAGCCTGCAGAATGTTTAATTTTTTAAAGCGTAATTTCAGCAAAGCGCAGTCAAATGTCAAGCAGCTACTGTATTTCACTTACATAAGGCCAATTCTTGAATATGCATGCCCTGTATGGGATCATCAGTTTATTTACTTATCAGACATGCTCGAACGCGTCCAAAATAATGCTGCCAGATTTGTGTCTAATAATTATAATTTTTCATCTAGTGTCACGTCTATTAAACATCATCTTGGTTGGGAATCTTTAGCTCACCGCAGAAAACATTTCAGACTGCAGATCATGTATCGCATTTATTTTGGAAAGTTCAGCATTGACAAAGACCGGTACCTGCTTCAACCTCACTTTTTGTCTAGACGACTTGATCATCAGTTGAAGATCCGAGAAATAAAATGCCGGACAGATGTGTATAAAACCTCGTTCTTTCCACTGACGATCAATGAGTGGAACCGACTGCCAGCTGGCATCACTGAGTGTTGCACTGAAAATTTATTTCGGGCTTTTTTATCGGATGTGTGACGTGGCGCCCAGTTCTCTTGCGTGTGTTTCCTTCATTACTTTGTTTTTTGAGTGTTTTCATCACTTTGTTCGTCGCGCAGTTGCCCCCTTTTAGATGCATGTTTTTCATTCCGCATTATCACTTGTGTCCTGTTATTTTCTTCATTTTTATGTATTTTATCACTGGCGTTCCCAGCAAGATTACTTGTCATCTCTCCCCCTGCAATAATGCCTTCGGGCGCTGCAGGAACTTGTAATAAATAAATAAATAAATAAATAAATAAATAAATAAATAAATAAATAATGAGTTGACAGGAGACCCAGAGGCTTGCAATCTCTGCAACGTACCTCTGAGTCAAAACACCTAATCTGGCAATGCCCTGATTCTTCGGGAGCTAAAGAAACTGATCTTCATCAAATTACCTGAGAGTCCTACATCCGCAGCCCAAATGTGGATGAACAAAAGATCGTCCTACGCTTGGCGGAGGAGGCTCACTCCAAGACCTCTGCGGCCACGGCGCAGGAGAGCCGGCAAGGAGACCCTCCCCCTGGCTGAGCCCCTGCCCCGAGGGATTCGCCGCTAGGGGACCATCGTGAGCGGATGCCTGCAACAACAGCTCCTGCGAACGCCGCGTGCTGTTCCTACCTTTTGTCTCCTACGGCTACTTATCTGCTCGGAAAGAGACATAAGCGCCCAAGGAAAACAAGGAAGCCGCCCATTCTGGGCGACATTCGGCCATCTAAGTGATTATTGGACTGAAACGCTCAGCCGCCGAGCTAAGCCTAACCCAACTTCGATATCTCGTCGACAGTGACGGCGACACCGGCCGTTACCATGGGAGTAACGGTTGAAGGTCGCACCGTAACCGCAGAAGAGCTCAAGTCTGGCGACTGGACGCCAGTTATATACAAAGCCTACGCCTCAAGACCAGCCACGTTAACGAGCCTACCTCACCACTCTGGCAACGCTACCAGCGAGGCACATACCCTGAACGCTCGGCAAGCGTTGTATGGAGGTGCGACCACAACCGGCAGCAGCAAGACGGGGGCCCGCCTTCCGCCTGCGACCAAGGAGGCCCGTATCACTGTGCAGCGCAGCAAACAGCTGCCACCCCTCCCGCCCAACACTGTTCGATTAGTCTTTCGACCGCGCGGTAAACTGCTACTTCGAGAAATTCCAACACCTCGACTCTGGAAAGCAGTGCAGACCGAGCTCAAAATCATACTACCAGAGGACTTCTGCCTGCGCATTAACACGACCAACAATATGTTCACCGTGGCAACGACACACTTCCCAACAGTCGAGTCACTCAAGAAACTGACCTCCCTCACCATTGGAGAGCGAGCCTACCCATGCGTGGCCTATGTGGCACCCCCACCGGGTGCTACCAGAGGTGTCATCACAAACGCCTACGACGACGAGAGCCCAACAGAGCTATATCTTTCTCTGGTCAGACGAACTCCAGAGCACACCATACTAGCCGCCCGGCGCATGGGCAAGACGCATTCAATTCTAATCACCTTTGACGCAACCACAGTGCCGCGTTCCATCAACTACATGGGAGCCATCCGCCGCTGCACCCCATACCGTGGCAGCCCGGACGCCTGCACCAACTGTAGACAGCCGGGTCACCGTCATGACGCATGCCCAAGCCCCAAGAACAATCTCTGTCCCCGCTGTGGAACGCAGTATCCGCAAGACCAGCCTTGTACGCCCAAGTGCTTTCTGTGCGAGGGTCTTCACCTTACAGGCACAGGATCATGTAAAGGACGCAGCCTTCACCAGCCACGCAAGCAATCAAGCCAGCAACGGACGCAGCTACAGGAATCGGACGCACCCAAGAACCAGTTTCCCCAGTTGTCCGAACTCAACCAGCCCAACCAGCATAAGCAGGCCTGGGCAGTGCCGCTAAAACAAGCCTGGAACTCCTCTGCCTCTTCACCCAATAAACTACCGTGACGCCGACTACCAGTCTACAACACACTCTTGCGAAATCTCAGGAAGAGGCAGCGGCGGCGAAAGCGGAAGCTGCAGCAGCACGAGCAGAAGCCGCCGCCCTTCGTCAACACATCGCCAGACCGGAAGCCCAGATAAGTGCCATCGCCACTGCATCTCCAGTTCCTCCTTCCGCCACTACTACCGTATCTAAGTCTTCCTCACCTAACTTATCCACCGTTGATACCTTGTCTAAAATCTCAAACGCTAATTTTCCTCCTGATTCACTACCAATGGAAGCTGACACGGAACCCCCTACAAACACTACTCCGTGTATAACTACCCCTCCCTCCACCCCCCGCTCACTATATGGCTTGCCAGCCATACTTGAGTCATTGGCTGCATGATTTGAGGCAAAGTTGCAGGAAGCTATAATACACATCAATCAGGAATGTGCTGCACTCAAAGATGCGGTAATCCGCATAACGCAAGACAACGCTATTCTTAATCACAGATTAGATGCCCTAACGCAAGAATTCTCTAACCGCTATATAGATATTGAGATTCGGCTCAATACTAGCGCAACGCGTCTTCCAAAGCGCAAGAAACCCAAAGCAGCAGGAGCAGAGGAAAATCCTCTCCCTGCTATAGCTCAGAAATACCACCCCACCGTTTCGACTACTCTTCCGATATGTTCTCATGGTGGCATATCGAAACCGTAATCTTACTGTTTGGCAGTGGAGAGAGAGAGAAAACATTTATTGCTCTAAAAAGTTCTGGTTTTAGCGGCGGGCCGATGTCTTCATATCTTCGGCCTCTTCACAAGGTCGGCGCCCCTATTCCAGGGCACCGCTGAGTCTTGCTGCTTCGCAGGCGTGCCGCACTAGTGCCCTTTGGGCCGTGAGCTCGCTGCTGGTCAGCAGACCCTCCCATTGTTCCGCACTCGGGTTATTTAGTTTGTGGAAGGCTCTGTTTCGTTCGCATTCCCATGTGATGTGGTATAGTGTGGGGGTTGCCCCGCACCACGGACATGTGTTCCTGTATTGTGTAGGGAACATCTTGTGTAGTATGTATAGGTTGTGGAAAGTCCCTGCTTGCAGTCTCCGCCAGCAGACCGCCTTGTGCTGTGTTAATGATGTGTGGGGTGGTGGGTATTTGAATCTCCGCCCTCTGTGGCAGTTTAGTATTTCTGCATACGTTGGTTCCACCGTTATGGGGTCCTCCAGGGCTTCTGACTGCCCTGCTGGGTTCGTGATCTCGCGAACTAGGCTGTCTACCCTCGAGTTACCCTCTATCCCGGTGTGTGCCGGTATCCAGAAAATCCTGTGTCTTAAGGTCTTATTTGGAAGCCTTGGTTCGAGGAGGATGCTCAGCGCTTCCTTGCTTATTTTGCCCCGTGTGTAGTTCCTGCATGCTGCTTTGTAGTCTGTTAGGATTATCAAAGACTTGTTCCTACGGTAACCTTCGGCCGCCGCTAGAGCTACGGCAGCCTCCTCCCCCTCCGTTACCCTACAGTTTCTTAACGTCGCACTGCTGATTGGTACCGCCATGTGGTCTACCACTGCTGCCGCGACTCTGAACTTTCTGGTCCTGCGGTCCCATGGGTATAGGGCCGCGTCTGTGTATACTGTATTTTCCATTGTGGCTAAGTTCCGCTGCACATAGTCTGCGCTGGCCTGCCTTCTAGCGGCGTGGAGGTTTGGATCCATGTTTCTCGGCAATGGGCTGGCATCCAGTGTTTGACGGACCTCGTCTGGAATGGTGGCTGTTCTATCTACGATCCCTTCTACGTTGTGTCCTAATCTCTCGAGGAGCTTGCGGCCGGTGACTGTTGGAGCCTATTTGCGCACTTAGCTAGGCGTCCGTTAGTTCTTCGAATGTGTTGTTTAGGCCCATTTGTAGCAGCTTTTCATTTGATGTGTTTTTGGTAGGTGGAGTGCCGTCTTGTACGCTGTTCTTAGCAGCGCCTCCGTCTGTTCTTTGTCTTTCTTGGTCATGCGGTGGTATGGCAACGAGTACGTGACTCTGCTGACTATCAGGCTTTTGACGAGCTTGATCGTGTCGCTTTCCTTCATCCCGCTTCTGTTCTGCGATACCCTCTTTATCATGCGGCCTACTTGTTCTGTTGACGTCTTGAGTAGACTGATTGTGTGGGTATATCTTCTGCTTCCTTGGATCCACATGCATAGGATGCGTATCGTGTCCCTTTCCGGTGTATTTTGGCCTTCTAACCTTACTGTCAGGTCCACCTTGGTGGGATTGGACCCAGCCTAAGAAGTTCCGACTTCTCCGTGGAACAGATTAGGCCCCTTTCTCTCACGTACTCTTCTACACATGTTGCTGCTTCCTGCAGTCTTTCTTGCTTTTGTCCTAGCGAGCCTCGATTCGTCCAGACCGTAATGTCGTCGGCGTACATTGCGTGCTGGATGCCATCGATCTTGCTGAGTTTTCTGGCCAGTCCGATCATCGCAATGTTGAAGAGTACTGGTGAGATTACAGATCCTTGCGGCGTGCCCTTTCGTGGGGTGGTGAAGGTGTCGCTTCGCAGGTCTCCCAACCCCACTGTCGCTGTGCGTTCTGATAGGAAGGATCTTACGTAGTCGTGGGTCCTCCTTCCGCAATTGGCATTGTTTAGGCCTTCCATGATGGCTTCGTGGCTAACATTGTCGAAGGCGCCTTTGATGTCCAGGGCCATGATAATGTTTTCGCCAGTTCTGGGTGCCGTGTCTATGATTTCTTCCTTGATCTGCAGTAGGACGTCTTGCGTTGACAGGTTCGCCCGGAAGCCGAACATGCTGTGCGGGTACTGCTCCTCATCCTCTAGATATTGTTGGATTCGCCTGGTGACGATTCTCTCGTACAATTTGCCAAGGCACGACGTGAGGGAAATGGGTCCAGGTTCTCTATCTGAAGCTTCTTGCCGGGTTTGGGTATCATAACCACGACAGCGTGCTTCCACTCCTTCGGGACCATCCCCTCTGCCCACAGCATGTTGAGGTACACCGTGAGCTGGTCGATTGCCTCGTCGCTGAGGTTGCGAATCAAGGCGTTCTTAATCTTGTCTGCGGCGGCTGCTGTATTTCGTGTTGTCGCTCTTATCGCCGCCTGGACTTCCTCTCTCGTGATCGGCCTGTCCATTGCAGGATTGTCCGCCCCTTGGTACTCCCCGTTGTAGCCCTGGGGGTTGTCCTTTCCGTAGCATTTGATGCGGACTGCTTCTAGCAGTTCTTCGTCTGTTCCGTCGTACTGGTGGACCAATTTCTGAATTGCCTTGCCACTTTCTGTTTTTGTCTTGGTTGGGTCCATGAGGGCCTTTAGTATGCGCCACGTGTTGGCCGTGCTGAGCGTGCCGTTCAGTGAGCTGCTGAACTGTTGCCATCCCTGCCTGGCCAGTTGTGTTGCGTACTCCTCTGCCTTTATCGTGATTTCCGCGATCCTCTTTTTGAGTGTTTATTTAGCTTTTGCTTTTTCCAGCGTTTGGTGAACCCGCGTCTTAGATGCCGGGTGTTTGGCCAGAAGCATCATGTAGTCCACCAACTGCTGTACTGCGCTACGGGACCCGACATCCTTGCTCTACAGGACCCCTCCAACCCACTCACACTCCCCGGCTATACACCCATTCTGCCGACATCTCCTGCTCCCTCTCGAGTAGCCTTTTTACTTAATCGCTCTCTCACCACCATCTCACCTCTCCTAGCGATTACCGACATTGGTAATCTTCTAATTGAACTTGTGCCACAACACAGTCGAGCGAAGATCGTTTTTATCTTAAATGTATACAGTCATCCTAAGTGCTATAAAACAAATATGAACGGCTATTTACACTTGTGAAGCGCGTAGCTAACAAGTGTCCCTTACTCGTTGTTGTTGACTTTAACGCTCCACATACAGCCTGGGGTTACCCGCATGACACACCTAAAGGACGTCGCGTGTGGTTAGCCGCCAAACAAGCCGGTCTCTCTTCTCACTGACCCTACCTTTCCTACCCGCACCAGTGTCTGTAGAGACACTACACCAGACCTTACTTTCGCACATCGTCTCACTCACGCGTGCAATACAAAAGAGAATCTAGGAAGTGATCATTTCACCATAGAAATTATTCTAAACATTCAGCTGCCCTGTAGGCCTCCTAGAGGTTCAACTTTCACGAAGTGGGATTCTTTCCGAACGTGTAGAGCAGCCCGCGCCTACGCCCCCATTGAGGACATAACCGAATGGTCCAAACAACTACAGAGCGATGTCTAATCAGTAACTTGTCCCCTACCAGATGACTGCCAAAGCGACATTGTTGACTCCCGCCTCCTGCATTTATGGGAGGCTAAAGGCGGCCTAGAACGACGCTGGAAACGGCAGCTTTGGAACCGGACCCTGAAACGCCGCCTCGCCCGTCTAAACAGAGATAGAGACGCATGCAGCGACTCTTTCACAACAGAATTGAGAATCGCTATGCAACAAGATAGATGGAAATATGAGTGTATCTCAGACTTGGAACCCTTTTAGGCACTTATTGGACTCTAGTAAGACTAAGACGACCCAACGAGATAACCTCGCTAAACTAATGCATACCTGCGATACACCTCCACTGGAACTTCTCCAAGAACTACGCGATCACTACTTCCCCAAGTACCCTTTTATATTACACCCCAACTATTCAGGGCCCCCTAACGACTTCCTCGACCAACCTATCACAGTATCAGAGGTGCAAGCTGAGCTTCAGAGGCTTAACACATCTTCAGCCCCCGATCCAGCTGGAGTGCATAATAAGGCACTCTGGAATCTCGACTCCCAATCTATTGCCGCCCTCACTGAATACGTTAACGAGTGCTGGCAATGGGGAACCCTCCCGCCACAATAGAAAGAGGCCAAAGTTGTGTTTATACCAAAACCTGGGAAACCTCTGCTGATTTAAAACCTTAGGCCCATCTCTCTCATCTCTTCGATCGGCAAACTAATGGAGCGTGTACACCAGACCAGAATTTCTCAATATCTAGAAGGCAAAAATCTAATGCCCACCTGCATGTTTGGATTTTGCCCTGGCCTTTCTAAACAAGATGTCTTCTTACAGCTAAAACATCATATTCTCGACTGTCAAACCCATTGACTCCAAAGCCATCCTAGGTGTGGATCTTACCAAATCATTTGATAATGTTACACATTCAGCAATCCTTCACAATCTCCCCCTGGGAGTTGGCGCCAAGTTGTATAATTACGTCCGAGACTTCCTCAGCCAGCGCACAGCCACACTGACCTTAGACGACCACTGCCTTTCAGAGATCGCGCTAGGTGCACGAAGTACGCCCCAGGGCGTCGTCCTCTCCTCTATACTATTCAACATAGCACTTCTCCACCTACCCGAAAAATTAGCCCAAATCCCCGACATTCATTTCAGCCTCTACGCCGACGACATCACTGTCTGGGCTAACCGCGGCAGTGATGCCGAAATAGAGGGACATCTACAATTGGCACTAAACACCATCGACACCTATGTAAGGAAACGTGGTCTAACTTTATCCCCTTCAAAATCATAACTCTTCCTCAACCGCCCCAAACAATACAATTCAGGCAGTCCACCTATTTCCTTCAAGCTAGGAACCCATATGATCCCACTAGCATCCGCAATCCGTGTGCTAGGTATAGTTCTTCACTCTTATGGTGCGCACGGAGAAGTCATGAAGACTCTCCATACACAAAGTCAATAGACCACGACTGATTCGCCGCATAGCCAACCATCGGGCTGGCTTACGGGAGCGAAACACACTTCGCCTCACCGAGGCTTACATTATAAGCCGCGCCACATATGCCCTCTCATACCTCCCCCTCAAACAAAAGGAGAGGGACCGGGTGAACGCACTCCTACGAAGTTGCACGAAAACGGCTCTACGACTTCCCCCCAGCACATCTCATGCCCGACTTCTTAAACTCGGTGTACACAACACTTTCGAGGAACGTACAGAGGGTACATTAACGGCGCAAATAGCCCGCCTATCCAACTCGGCGGCTGGGCGCACTTTATTATCCTACTTAAACCTAAGCCCAGTTACACGCCCCGTTGACGGTGTACCCCTTTCTCCTAACCTCCGCTCTAATCTCATCGTACCTCCAATCCCTAAAAGCATGCACCCTGAGCGAGACCAGGGCCACAGAATAGCCAGGGCTCATGCCCTTCACAGACAATATAGCGAGGAACAAGAGGTGGTCTACGCGGACTCAGCAAAATATGTGTCAGGCTCCCGTATGGTCCTGGCTGTAGCCGACAATCATGCAAAGTTCCTTACTTCCAGCTCTGTAATCACCAATTCTACCACAGAGGCAAAGGAGGCAGCCATCGCGCTCGCTCTCATCTCTACATCTGCCACAAAAATTATCTCTGTCTCCAAATCTGCGATTCTAAATCATGCCAACGGCTATATATCCCGCACCGCTGCCCGCATATTACGCTTCTGGCAGCCCCGGCACACCATAAGGTTCATTTGGACGCCAGCACATGCCAGCCTCCCTGGTAACGAAGAGGTTAATTCCCTAGCCCGAGGTCTTACATTCCGGGCTAGTTAAACGGAGCCCTCTCTACAGGCCGTGGAGCGCCTTCTCTCATTCCGCGATATTCTCTTGTACTACCGGGACAAACGAAGGGATATACACCCCCAGCCCCCCCCCCCTCACTCACCATAGCGCAGGCCGGACACTGGCGAAGCTTGCAGACTCAGATGGCTCCATACCCTACACTTCTACATGCCCGATACCCAGACCAGTTCTCCTCATCATGCAGACTGCGGCAAACCAGGACACTTCATACACATCCTTCTTACATGCCCCACCTTTCCTCATCCCCCCTCACCGAACATAGCAGAGTCCTACTGGGACTCTCTCATGAAGAGCACTTCAAGTCAAGAACAACGGAAGATTATCTCCAATGCTATGATGAGGATTGCTCTTCAAGGACTTTCTTTTGCTTTTTAAGGGTGTCTCCCACATAGTAAGGGAGCACCCAAGTGCCATGCAGGGGGCTTCGCCTTTACTGTTTTTTCAGTGGCAATAAAATGTTTCTACCACCACCTGCCCCGAGGTCCATATCGGTGTAAATAAAGTCTTCTCACTCACTCACTCAGACCGCCGGAAGTCAAGTCCGAGTCAAGTTACATCTCTGAATTCTTGGGTTAGACTCCCGCACCTAGGCGCCTCTCTATGCATTTATTCATCTATGTTCTTATGAACGCGTAAAACTTGTTCCTCAGGCCTCAACTACGCGAACTCTCCCACACTCCCACACTGCCTACTTCGCCTTCTACCTGCCTTCCTTTCCTAAATGTACTGTTACGGTTGTGTCCAACAAGAAGTGACTAATAGCGACTAACATTTCCACAAAATCCATCTTCGATTTCAAATTTTATTTAAGTTAACACAGTCAATTACTCTAGCCTGTACCGATTGTTAAAATGCGAAGAATGACCACTAGCACAACGGACTATCATGCGCATTTATGAATTACGTCGTAGAGATCACGTGCTGGTCATGATTTCCGGCGAGATTCTGTTCTCTCAACGGTAGGGTGTAAGGAGCCTTAGTAGGGTCATCTGAGCAGCGTCACCTGGCGACAGATAGCGGAAATGCTTTAAAAATGAATAAGAGAGCATTTCAAGCCTGCAGTATTCGTTGCTTCAATGGCACAATAGATTTGTTTTGCTTTTTTTTTCTTTATTGCCTGATTTATTATCAAATTTTACACATTAAGAACATTACTCCACACACACATACTACTTACCTAGCACTGAGCGAATAAAACATCTGTTGAAATTCTTGTAAGTGTAACTTTTTTCTCAATTTTTTTTTAGACGCAACGTTAAAAGAAAGTACTAACATTTTCCGGGAGACTGTTTCCCTTTAGGTTGCATTATGTGATGTTTTTAATTCTTAATAACCGCAAAACCAGCCCTGAACACAACCACGAGGTGGCAGCATGACAAAGGTAACACTACGCGGTAACAATCGCCGTTTAGACCGCTCAGAGGCGGCCAGTGAGGAGAAAGAAGTTGCGGGATCCTACCGTTGAGAAGACGAAATTACGCTGATATCCACTCTCACCCAGTGTCGTCGTCGCTTGCCCTCGCGACGCCGTTCTTCCGTCTCACCAGTCTCGCTGAACAGCCATCATTCTTGCCTTTCTGGCTTCTTCGCAGGCGCAGTAGTCTCATGTTCCAGGTGTGATTAGTCAAGACATGTGCGCAAGGGCCACCGTCTTCCTCATGGTTATGCGGCGTCCTTCTCTGGCGGAGTGTCAAGACAGGCACACAGGCACAGATAACTTCGAATCCAACGTGTCCGCTGTAAAGGTAAGCCTGTACATCTCTCAACAGCCGATTCCTCAGATTCTTGTAGACCTTGCCTAGTATGTGTTTTGACTCAGGCGACGATGTTCGATAACAGTCACTCCTGTTTCCTTCGAAGTCACAATTGTAGGCATTTGAAAAGAAGTTCATTACTTCAGGCTATGAAGCCGCATGTAAGTATAGACATTACTTCGGCATGAAACAAAGTGCTGAGTTTTACAGGCGTCGACCAGGTAGTGTCCACTGTCCAGAAACAAACGTTGAACGTGGTATGGAACGCATTGACCTGATCGCACAGTTAGCAGCCACACTATGCCTATTATGCAAGAAAACGTGTACGTGAAACCGTGTACGTATTTCAATATTAAAGTCATCAAAAACACCATAGGAAGGACAAAGCTCTGCGTTACTAAACTGCGCACCTCACAATCGGCGTCTCAGCTACCTGATAATTGCTTCGCAGGAAGAGAAAGGTAACACTTGTTTCAGCAGACACCTGACCCGCAGCGTAAGGGAAGGGAGCAAGGTGGGAATGAAAGTTGATAGAGGAGCCATTGCGGAGGGCTCAGGAGTAATTTCGACCACCTTAAGATCTTAACCGGCTGATCGTGGCCCTGATGGGGCTGCGACAGGTAGGTCGCTGCTGCTTGCGGCGGGGGCTAGCCCGCCACTGAATATTTATATGTTGTAGCCCGTCATTGCATCCGCCACCATTTCAGTGGTGGTGGACGATGGCTGTTGCGGCGCGCGTCTATCTCTCCCTCTTCTTTTTTTCTGTCTTGTCTGTTTTCTCTTCTGTCCGCACGAGGCAGCGGAGGTGGCTCAGCTACAGAGCCAGTAGCAGGCTCGTGCATTTTCTTTTCTTACTTCCTAAAGCCACAACAACAACAACAACAGCGCTGACATCGCACAGCACACGGACGCCTGTTCGTTCCACCTGCATTGAAACGCAGCCGCCGCCTATCAGGATCGAACTCGGGCACTCTAGCTGAGTAGTCGGGCACATTTCCTCTTATCCAGTAGCAATTCATGGGAGATCACCCGGACGCACTGCCACCAAAAAAAAATATCCACTACAGACGACACACAAAAGATGTGGTATGCGATAAGAGCAAACGTACCCTCGATATGTGTGATCACTTCGCTCTCTGCTCAGGTGGGCGTCGCCGCATTGTTGGTATCCAGCTACCACTATTGCTTGTCCCGGTATTTCTGATATGAAATGACTTTTTCAGGGACCACTTAGAGCTCGTTTGGTCGAAACGCCCTCGTCGTAGTAGTCGGGGTTGGTTTGGTTTGGTTGATTTAGGGGGCTTAACTTCCCAACGCGATTCAGGTTGAGAGGCGCCTTCGTGGAGGGCTCCAGTCATTTTGATCACCTGCATTTCATTTACACGCGCTGCCATCGCACATTACGCAAATGCATTTTCGTTCGTCTACATCGAAACACAGCCGCCTGCGGTCGAGCTTGTACCCGGGTACTCCGGCACAGTAGCTGGGCGTCATAACCACTGCGCCACGACTGCGGGCATCGTAGTCGTAATAGTAGTAGTCGGCAGCACCTGTCGGAAATAAATGAGTGCTGCGTAAAATACATCTGGAAATGTGGGGTTCTAGTTATTGACGATTGATTTATACCTCAGGATGATGAGGAGCCATGAAATCACTGCAATTATTTGACGAATTCAACTAAAGAGAAAGACGAAAAAGGGATTAAAATATGTCAGTGTTCGCAATGAAAAGCTAATGCTTGATTGTCTAATTAGGAAAATGTGGGGTGTTAACTGCACCTAATAACCGAATAATTGAAAAATTAAAAACTGCAAAAACGAGAGAACATTGGAGACACAATTTTCAGAATGAAATTTCAATGCTCGATGATGCTAGTTAAGAAACGTTAGAAGTAGTAATTGATCACTTTATTAATAAAAAAGCTGAAATTCGAAAATGCGTTCGCTAGTGCGAAACTAGCCTGAATGAAAAAGGCAATATTCTCTGATAATAAGCGTTAGCGCATAAAAATAAACATGTCTGAAAATTAAAGATAAGAAAAAATTGTTCCTGTGTATGAATGCTATCGCGTCATACCAATTTCTAATTTTAAAATTTTTGATATACATCATTCCTTGCCTTGTACAAAATTACATTAATTTCATTTTTTGATGATCACAAGCAATCACTCTGTAAGTCTGCAGAGATTTTAAAGGCTTGCACTGTGACGGCTGATCGGAATGTGCTGAAGCCCGTGTTCATATTTTTAATGCTAACATTTTATTGAACCATAACGCTCATTTGCTTATACCTCTTGCCCAACACTACAGTGGAAGATGCTCTTCCGCCAAGGAGCAAGACAAGAAATAACTAGCGGCAGAAAGTAGTAAAGTGAAAGAGTAAAACCAGTGATAAAAGAGAAATAAATAACCAAAATCTCAAAACTAGGCAGTAAAAATGGAACAGGCAAAAAAGAAGAAAAAAAAACGAAACTAGTTAATGTGTCAGAACCGACAAATGAGTACAAAGAGTTGCAAGAAAGGCTTTCGCCTTGCCGCACTTAAGAGAAATCTGCGTGCTTCAAATTAAGTTTAGACGTGGAATGATAGAGCGCGATTATATAAGCTGATCACAACGATTGTCTGATTACACACTGGTGGTAGGCCAGTTAAGAGTGACTGTGGGCGTACTGACTGACCCACCCACTTTCTTCTTCGTGCAGAAACATCGCAGGTCACAGCAGCTACGGTTATTCCTCCACATCCCACCCGCAAAGGAGCAGACAGTCCACGAATGCCGAGATCGCCGAGTGCACTTCCAACTTCCGACGGGGATCATAACCCACGAAATCTACAAGTATGACCTCAACGACGCTGCCTGGAGCGCCACTAGGTCAATAATACTGGTAACAATGTGACTTCTTCAAATTAGATAGATTGTTACTGGTAATATAATGATAGCTACTAAAATAATTCTATATCACAGATTACACGGACAAAAACTAAGCAATGTTATTAACGGAATAATGCAAAACAAATGGAGAAATAAAAATCAAGAGTAAATAAAAGAAAATTATCAACATACGAACAGAATTTCCGGTATAAAAACACTGATTAAGAAAAGTACGTTAAGTGTGCATGTCAGAAAAGGAGCGACATATACAAAGAATTAGCCACAGGAACCAGTGATTTCGCATTTCCGTACAAAAGTAGAAATAAGAGCACCGCTGCAATTTCATTTTCCTGAATACTTAGATGTTCTATCCTAAGCTTCCTGATGCTACTGCGGTGGCAAATCACAGAAAGGTGTAAGCGCCGGAATATTAGGGAAGCTTTTTATGCAAATCATCTTTGTGATGAGTGGTGGTACTGCTTGGTAATCAAGAACCGCAAGAACAGATTTTTCGGTCGCAATACGCAATATTCGATTATCTGTTTATTTGATGCAGTAAAATTAGACGCTACCCTTATAAGTGTTTAACATCAAGACAAACCTACTGTCTTAGCACATATGGCCTGCATGCGAGATCGAGTATGTATAATTAATCGAGAACATACGGCAGGCTTAAAGGCCATCCAATTTCTTTTTTTGTACAGCAAGATCACAGGTCCCAGCAGCGATGGTGGACCCTGCAGATTCATTGGGAGAAGGAGCAGACAATCCACAAACGATGGGATAACCAAGTCCACTTCCAATTTCCGACCGGGCTGAATAACCCTTGACGTGTACACCTGTGACGTCAGCCATGCCTTCCGCGAGTGTTCTGCCCCGGCATGTCGCATGCATCACAGTATAAGAGCCACTACCCTCCATGGCCCTGCACCTCTGCACTCATACGGACAGCAGCAATGTATTAAATGCGGTGCAGAGTTTGCCACCGCCTTTGCCCAACACCACTTACACAAGACCGGCGGCCACTTACTGTATTTCTTCATCGGTTGACTTTTCACACGCATGGCAGCATCGTCCAAAAGGCTTTGTTTCCCCACTAGCGATTGCAATTAGGCCAGCGTGTCGAGAGGAGGAAGCTTCTGGATAACAACAAACTTTCTCCTCTCAACTCCCCTCTTAAATGCGTTCATTTAATAAAAACGTTGATAACTGCATATGGCGTAGCCTCGTTCACTGGTAGAGCACTTCACCCTACCTGTTGTAATTTCGCTGATACCAGAAAACGATCTAGTCTTCATCGGTATGCGACTACATTTGGCAACTGGAACAATTCCCATTCTTCCCTAAATCTTTCCTCTTAACATTTGAGGAAGATGGAGTCTCTTCACGCCCGATCTCTGTGGATATCTACACTATAGAGTACTCTCCTTTATTTTCCCTACAATCTTTGGGTGACGAAAGTGTCACTTCAACCAACTCATTTTCTTACTCTGAATAATGCTTTCTATACTCGCAATAAACTGTTGTGGTACGCAGCGTAACGAAATTGTCACAATCTACGCGATACGAATATGGATTTGCATGGCAACGCAAGAAACAAGTCGCTTTGGTAATGCCCCGGAAAAATGTGAATGACAGTGCAAGAAACAGTAATTTGGCATTTCTATGACATGTCATAGCCTACATGTATTCTGGCCTTAAAGTGACATCCAACTTTCCCCGTTGACAAGTCTAATTGAGCTCGGCTGGGATTGGCGTTACCCGTACCAAAAATTATATTGGCGACATTCCGACACATTCTTTGCGCCAATGTAAATTTGAGAAAAACAATTGATACAGTTACTGCGCCTTTTCCTTCCTATAATAAATCAATCAGGCAGCGGAGATGGCTCAGCTATAGAGCCAGTAGCAGGCCCGTGCATTTTCGTTTCCTTCTTCCCACAGCTACAACAACGTGCACTGAAATCGCACAGCACACGCGGACGCCACGTCGTTTCGCCTCCATCGAAACGTTTTCTGTGTGAACTTTGTTCACCCCCGAGAGTTCGGCGGCCCACACCTGAAATTATCTGTCCAGTTAAAACCATATGGTTGGACACAACCTTGAATGCTGGATAGATGCATAACAGTTTTCCTGCGAACTGAAATGCGCATTTTGAGCACTAAATGTTTTGTCTCCGTTGAAGACGATCTTGAAGGGACGCCGCAATAAAACAAAGAACTAAAATTATGGCACCGTTTCTCTTTCATCCGGTCACCGAAACGGTAATATCTGAGCACTGACAGAGATTTCACGAGTTGAGTTCGCTCTCGCTGGCTTTCGCACACTCCTAATGTATGGCGGCACTGTTCACGCTCGTGCGTACCACCTGACGCCGGCAGTAAAGGCGTTCATGTTCTTTGCGATCCTGCAGCTTGCCGTAAGGGAACGCAGGAAGATGAGATTGAAAATAGAAAGCAAAGCAATGGCAGTGGCTTAGAGAGAGTTATATGTTTCCCTGGCTGAGCTTGCTCTGGCAATATATGTTATATGTGCGAGATATTGGGTGTGATCATCTTTTATTCATTTTGCTTTACACAGACAAAGGCTGACCGATGATCTGTGAAGTAGAATGCAGCAGTCTCCAATTTGTCTAGACAGTCTTTCGATTAGGCAGTCTCCGAAAGCAAACTTTCATACTTTGGATTACTCACCGGTCCAGTCCCCTCGGAACCTTCAGCGAGAGCGGACCTCCGTCGCTCGCTCCCTTCGATTTCGTGCGCTCCCGTGGTCGCCGCATTTCGCCTCCAGCTCTCGGCGCGTTCGGACGCGTGCGCGGCTCGCTCCGACGAGTACGCGCGCGCTCATCGCGCCGCTCGCTCCCCGGCCGTGCTCCTCAGCGCCGCGCTGCCTTGGAAGCCTCCCCTGTGCTTGTGGCGCGTTGCGCGTGTGCTGTGTGAGTGCCGCGGGGCCCCTGTGTGCTCCCTCTGTGGATTTTCACCTGGATTAATTACCGAGAATTCCACCACTCGGATTTTCACCGTGGTCCACTGAGGGAGCGCATCGCCGCCGCCGGCCCCTTCGGGGTTGTGCCGGGCTTCCGGCTGCATGGTCCCGCCTTGCAGCTGGGACCAACTCTTCGTCCTACCGTCGCTTTCAAGGTGAGCTTAAGCGCACTAATTTGCGGTTTCGGCCGCTTTTTTCGCTTGTAGTTTTTTCAGGTTTTTGTTGCTATGGAGCAACATGCCGCTCGCCGCGGCGGTCCCCAACCGGTCCGCCGCCGTACTCGCAGCCTCGGCCGAGATCCGGCATCCTTTCGTGCCGACATCGAGTGCCATGTCCGGGGACAACTTGAAGACTTCTACGACAGTCTTCGGTTGCTGACAACCCCCTCCATTGAGGAGTCCCGTCGCAACCTTGTCCCCCCTCCTGCCTCAGGGCCTCCACCGCCCCAGGTGTCTTCATCTCCGACCGGTAGCCGCAGCCCATCCCCCCCTGTGACCCGGTTGAGAGCGGCGCAATTCCTGAAGGATCCTGCCGACAACCCACCTCCCAAGCCTCAGCGCAAAGGAAAGGCCAAGCGCCAACAGCGCAAAGTCACCGACGATGCTGCTGCGACAGCCGAGTCGTCCGACTCGTGCCGATCACCTGTTTTGCTCCCTACCGGACAGCCAGAGGCGTCTCTCCAGGCACTCGAGGCTGTCATATCTGGTGAGAGCAACACTTCATCTACTTCCTTTCCAGCTGGAAAAGAAGACCTTGCCTCCCAGCTCAAGGCACTGGACGAGGTAATCGCAACTGCGAGCCGCCTCCGCAAGCCTCGTTCCTCCGGACCCTCGCAAGAGCTCACTTCCCAAGGTGAAGTAACTCTGCATAACTCCTTTGCAGCCTTAGGCGAGGATCTTGAACATCAAGATTCTGACAAGACCGCTGCCCTACCATCCTCCGGTTCGCCTCCTGAGGTTCCCTGGTTTACCTCCTCTGATTTAACTCAGGACAAGGCTAACTCCACCACGGCACAACAGCCTTCCCGCTCCAACCATCCGGCTCCTGATCGCGATCGGGATACCGGTGGTTGGACTACGGTCACACGCCGAATCAACCGCCCCAAGGTGACTCGTGTGGCCACGGTGCTGTTCACCCCTCGAGAGAAGAACACTTCTTTCAGGGCAACCATCAAGGAACACATGAGTGCCTATCTGTATGGCCAGCCAGGGGTCATCGAGGTCCGGCTCAACCGGAAACGAAACATCGTGGCTGCTGATGTGTCATCCCAGGAAGCCCGCGATCACCTCCTGACCCTCAAGTCCCTCCTCGTTATTCCCGTTCGCTCGTTCGAGGCTTCCCGCATGGACTTCCATGTGGGCACTATCTTCGGCGTCGATCGCGAGGTCCGGGAACAGGACATTGCCGAGGGCATTGAGGCTGATGTTGAGATACTCGGCGTCCGTCGTCGAGGCCACCCTGTCTCCGTCCGCTTCGCTGCCCCTCCACCTAACCATGTCTACATCAATGGGATGAAGTTTGCTGTTCGACCACTGAAAGCTCGTCCCCTCCAGTGCACCCGCTGCGGAGCCTTTAATCATGTCTCCGCCGCTTGCACCAGGCCTGATCGCTGCTCCATCTGCGGCGGTTCACACCACACTCGGAAGTGCACTTCTAGCACTCCCAAGTGTTTTCATTGCGGAGGTCGGCACCGGGCTGCTGATCCCTCGTGTCCCAAGTGGCGACACCAACAGCAGCTAACCACGCCTCTCCGCAAGACAACAACACCTGAAGATCGGCGGCAAGTGCTCAACGAGCTCCGCCCTCTTCAGCCCACTGGGTCTGGGTCTACCCAGTTCGAATCCTACTCAAAGGCCCTCCAGTCACGGAGTCCCAAGCACCCCAGCGTACCAGCTAGGGAGCCCCCTCAGCAACCTGTGGCGGTGGATATCCAAGCCACACTCACTTCGGTAACCGAAGCGCTACGACTTGCTGTCCAAGCGCTCATGACCCAGCTCCCACCCAACTCTGGCGCTCGCCGATTGGGAGAAGCTGCTGCTCTCATTACTGGGAGCCCTACCACTCGCCATCATGGCCAGACGTAGGAACAGACGCAACCCTGTTCCCAGGAGACCGCGTGTCTTGCAGTGGAATACCAACTCCCTGCGAGTACGACACGCGGACCTCAAAGATCTAATCCTCCAGAAATCTCTGGAATTTGATGTCTTTGCTTTACAGGAGACCCGAGTCCCAGCGGAGAACCTCCGACTACCAGGATTCACCGGGTACTCTGGCCGCTCATGCTGCTCCAACCAGGACTGCAATGATGCCCCCTGCCTGGATCCTTCGCATCCACAACACAGGCCCCGCACAGCCATCTATGTGCGGAGTGACATACCCCACACACTGATGGATGTTGCCCAACCTGACCTAGGACAACTGGAGATCTGTGCCGTGCGCGTCCGTATGGGTGACACGGACACTACAGTTGCTTCAGTATATGTCCCTCCAGGAGTTCCTTGGGACCCCTCCTGCCTCATTGCCCTTCATTCCCGTCTAGGTAAGGATGTCCTTATCTGCGGGGATTTCAACTCCCACCACAGGGCATGGGGCAACCAGTCCAGCACCACCCGAGGCAAAAAGCTCTTGGACGCCATCAATGCGGCTGGCCTTCGTTTCCTACAGCCTACCTCCCCAACCTTCATTCGGCCAGGGCGATCTTCTTTCATCGACCTGGCTCTCATCTCTGATGCCTGCCACTATTCGTGGGCCAGAGCACCTGACTCTTTGGGCTCG
This sequence comes from Amblyomma maculatum, assembly GCA_023969395.1. NCBI lineage: Eukaryota > Metazoa > Arthropoda > Arachnida > Ixodida > Ixodidae > Amblyomma > Amblyomma maculatum. Next base: position 22,207 of record JAJIZL010026856.1, on the reverse strand, counting down.
GATCATTTTCCCATCTTCCTTAACCCCTCTGTGAGGGGTAGGAGGAGGGAAAAGCTTTACCCCATTACCAAATGGGCCGAGTTCAGAGAACGAGTGAAAGACATCCCACTTGCAGGTGACTTCCTGGATTTTCTTGGACGTTGTGCCAAGAACTCCACAATCACCTGCGCAGTACCACTACATGCACCAGTCCCGGACCTACGTCTACTCGGACTTAGGGCCTCCAGACGAAGGGCTGAGCGAGTGGCCGAGCGCACCCACCATCCCGAACATTGGAAGGCCTTCCGCAGGATTGATGCTTGCTGCCGTCGTCAGGCCAATCGTCGTTCCCGGGAAAGCTGGGCCAGCATTTGCCGGTCCATACAGTCAGCCAGACAGTCCTCTGCTGCCTGGCGCATCCTCAAATCCCTTTTGCAGGTTGCCTCCAATCGACAACCTGTCCTGGGAGCAGCCATCGCAAGAGGCATTTCCTTTCAAGACTTGGCAGAGCAACTTGCCGACTTCCTTTCCAAGTCAGCCACGCCCCCCCCATCCGCTGGACTTCCAGTGGTGAATCCCCCTTCGCCCCTTCGGGCTACCCCTTCACCACCAGCAGCTTTGGCACAGACCATCTCTGCCCTCTGCAATGAACCCATTGCCCCTCATGAGCTTCAACGTGCCCTCAACCGCTCGAAGAAGAAATCAACTCCTGGCGCTGACGGACTTACACTCCAGATGCTCCGTAATCTGGATGCCCCGGAGAAGAAGCGCCTCCTCGCAGTCTTCAACGACACATGGGACAGCAGCATACTACCGGACAACTGGAGAAATGCCATCGTTGTTCCCATCCTTAAGCCCCGTAAGCCGGCTAAACAACTATCCTCCTACCGTCCTGTATCTCTTACATCTGCAGCCTGCAAGACCATGGAGTTCATTGCCCTGGAACGACTCACATGGATCGCCAGAGCAACCAACTTCCTTCCAGAGATGCAGACAGGATTTCGGAAGCACCGCTGCACTGCAGACTCTATAGCAGATGTGGTCTCCACCCTTGAGGAAGCCAAATATGCGGGCGATATTGTCTTCCTGGTCCTTCTGGATGTCCAGTCCGCTTTTGACAACCTGCCCCATACCATCATTGAGCAGGCTCTGGATGCCCTTGGAGTGACTGGGAAACTGCGTAGCTTTGTCTCGGCGTTCCTCTCCAATCGCACCTTCCAAGTTCGAGTTGGGCAAACACTTAGCTCTCCTCGTCCTGTTACATCTGGGGTTCCCCAAGGATCAGTCCTCAGTCCTTGGCTGTTCAACCTCGTCCTAGCTGGCCTGCCGAAGTTCGTTCAGCAGATCAGAATCCACAAAGTTTCCTGCTCCATCTATGCAGATGACATAGCCCTCTGGATCCGAGCTCCAAAGAGACGTATTGTCTCCGCTAGGAAGGCTATGCAACAGGCACTGGACGGCGTCCAGTACTTCCTATCATCTAAAGGATTGACCCTCTCGGCTACTAAGTCTGAGGCCCTCGTCTACCATCCCAGAGGAGCACGGAGTTCCCGCCGTCTTGCAACTTTGCATATCGAAGGAACCCCTCTTCCATGGAAACGCCAGGTGAGATACCTAGGTCTCACAATTGATGACCGTCTCACCTGGATCCCAGCTGACAAAGCCCTCATTCCCCATCTCGATCGTGTGGGAAGAGCAGTCCAGCGTCTCCTTGCTAATGGCAATGGTTGCTCCTCCACTTGGGCAATCAAGCTCTTCGAGGCAGCGGCGACTTCGGTCATCCTATATGCCCTTCCCTTCGTTTCCCTTCGGTCGACTCGAGTCATTCGTCTCGACACGATTCGAAGGCGTTGGATTAGAAGATTCCTCGGAGTCCCTCAATCCTCACAGATTCCCGCTACCCTTGCGGAAGCTGGTATCTACCCTCTGGATCTTCTCCTCGCCCAGAGGGGACTGACCCACATTGATCGTCTCAGCCATGCTCCAGATGGTGCCTCACTCCTAGCACGGCTGCACAGCAAATCCCATTCTCGTATGGGTAAGCTGTATACAGTGTACAGAGAAATCATCGGTCCTGTCCCAGGTTTCTCAGTCCTACCCCCTCCACCCAATCGACCCCCAATTCCTGTCTTTTTGGATACGGATGGTCACACCAAACGTCACACCGCTGTAGCTGCCTTCCAGCAGACAACTGCAGCCCTCCTTGAGGAGTGTAGAGAATCTACACTCCTCTTTACGGATGGCTCGGTTCGACCCGCTACCTTCCAAGCAGCTGCTGCTATGACAGCACCGCAGCTAGACCAGTCTAGGTCCTGCCGCCTGTCATTCCCTGCCAGTTCAACAGCTGCTGAGCTGGCCGGTCTACACCTAGCCGCACAGTTCATCGCTTCCAGTGTCCCTCCTGGACCTGTGAATGTTCTGTGCGACTTCAGATCTGCTCTGCAGCTCCTGACTATCTACCACGGCACCAACCTCTCGGTGAACATTCTCCGAGCCCGTCTCCTAGCCCTTCAGGACTCGGGGTATCAACTGGCCCTACATTGGGTTCCAGGACATACTGGAGTCCAGGGCAATGAAGAGGCGGATGCCTTGGCCAAAGCGGCGCATGACAACGGCGCCCCAGTCACTGAGGCTGTCACACCTTTTGACTTTTCAAGACCCCTCTTGAGAAGGTCGATAAGGTCTTTTCATCCTGACCATCGTATTGCCGCTGGTGAACATCTCCAACGGCTCTCTGACAAACTTTCACGGAAGGATAAATCCCTCCTCCTACGACTTCGAATAGGCTGCACGTGGACTCCGTCCCGCATGTATGCCTGTGGCCGAGCTCCCAGCCCAGCCTGTCCCTCTTGCGGCAATACTGGCACACTGGGACACTTGCTCCTCGTGTGTCCAGCCTCCTCTGGCCATCGCCAGAAACTTCTGAATGGCTATCGGAATCTTGGTCTCCCTGCTGATACCGAAGGGCAATTGCTCTTCCCATCTCGGAACCAACTTTCTGCTCACCGGCTCCTCCTGATTTATCTGGAGGAGTCTGGCCTCAGCTCTGTTCTGTAGGCCTGCATGGGCCCATAGTGCTTCGTGCGGAAATGGCGGCGACATAGGCGGCGTCAGCAACCTTCCCCTCCCCAACCTTCCCCTAAACCCAACTTCCCCTTCCCCCTGGTCACCAAGAGTGATGCCACAAAGATGGCCAACATAAGACGTGACCAGTACCCCCTCCCCAAAAATAAACCATAGTCACCACCACCCTACTCACCGGTGTTAAGTCCATTTGATGCCGCAGTCTGGGACACAATGCACATGTCTCCAAACGGATTGTTCACCAAGTCGGCTTGTTGTTGTTGTTTTGGCTGTAGGAAGAAGGAAAAAAAATGCACGGGCCTGCTACTGGCTCTGTAGCTGAGCCACCTCCTCTGCTTCGTGCAGACAGAAGAGAAAATTATTGATTTATAAGCTCCTCTTTCTCTCTCCACTTTCACTCCCACCTTCCTTCCCTTACGGCGCGGTTGTGGTGTCCACAGAAAGCAATTGAGACAGTTACCGCGCCGTTCCCTTCATATAAATAAATCAGTTTTTTTATCTCTTCTGGTTGGTTGGTTGGTTGGTTAGCTTGTGGGGTTTAACGTCACAAAGCGACTCAGGCTATGAGGGACGCCGTAGTGGAGGTCGCCGAAAATTTCGACCCCCTGGGGTTTTTTAACGTGCACTGGCATCGCACAGCATACGGGCGCCTTGCCTTTCGCCTCCATAGAAAAGCGGCCGCCGAGGCCGGGATTCGATCCTGCGTCCTTGGGAACAGTAGTCGAGCGCCGTAACCACTGCGTCACCCCGGCTTCTCTCCGCACGAGGCAGCGGATGTGGCTCAGCTACAGAGCCAGTAGCAGGCCCGTGCATTTTATGCGAAGCATATTGCTAGAGGTAAATCACAGCCCTTCGTGACGGTTACACGCCGTGCAAAGAATGTGGAATGCTACGTCACACCACGTGATACGCTGACGTCGCGACAGAGGAGAGACGGGGGTCTAGCTCGCGCCGTTGGCTGCGGTTGCATGCCGTGCGGACCACGTGGTATGGTGACGTCATACCACGTGATGCGCTGACGTCACGACAGAGGAGAGACGGGGGACTGGCTCACGCCGTCGGCTGCGGTTGCACGCCGTGCGGACCACGTGGTATAGCGCAGGTTTATATATAAAGGGGAGACGATTGCTCTGCCCTGATGGGGCTGGTGCAGGTGGGTCACCGCTACTAGCGGCGGGGGCTGGCCTGGCACCGAATTTTTATCTGTTGTAGGCCGTCATTGCACACGCCACCGCTGGTGATGGACGACGGCTGTTGTTGCGGCGCGTGTCTTTCTTTCCCTCTTCCTTTTCTTTCTTATCTATATTCTATTCTATCTGCACGAGGCAGCGCAGGTGGCTCAGCTACAGAGTCAGTAGCAGGCCCGTGCATTTTCTTTTCCTTCTTCCTACAGCCACAACAACAACGCTCGCCTCCAGAATGGGGGCTGGTACAGGTGGGTCACCGCCACTTGCGGCGGGGACTAGCCTGGCACCGAATTTTTTTCTGTTCTAGGCCGTCATTGCACACGCCCCCGCTGGTGGTGGACGACGGCTGTTGTTGCGGCGCGTGTCTTTCTTTCCCTCTTCCTTTTCTTTCTTATCTATATTCTATTCTATCTGCACGAGGCAATGGAGGTGCTCAGCTGCAGAGCCAGTGGCAGGCCCGTGCATTTTCTTTTCCTTCTTCCTACAGCCACAACAACAACAACTCGCCTCCAGTAGACCGGCACAAAAGGTGGTGATGCCTCCAGGGAGTGCAGCCGAGCGGTGGAATGAAAAGCGAAGGCTGCGGCGTGCTGCAGAGAGCCCGTAAGAGCGGGAAGAGCGTTTGGCCAAGGAGCGTGCTCGGCATGCGGCTCGGCGACAACGATGCTCCACTGATACGAGCAACGCTTCCACTAGTATGGACAATGAGTCTAGTTGTACGTCGACACGTTTGGAGCGTTGGAATGCCTCTAGGCGACGGAAGCGTGCCATGGAAACATCGAAAGCCGAGTTTAGCAATCAATATGCTTCGCATCTGGCCAGGCTTAACCACGCTAAGCCTCAGCCATTTTTTCTTTTCTGTCTTCCTACAGCCACAGCAACAACAACTGATATCGCACAGCACACGGACGCCTCCATTTCGCCTCCATCGAAACACAGCCGCCGAGGTCGGGGTACTCCGGCACAGTAGTCGGGCGTCTTACCACTGCACCACCCCGACGGGGTAGACAGAAGAGATAAAAATCCTTTGTTCACAGAAGAGAAAATAGAGAAAGGAAAGGAAGAGGGAGAGAAAGACGCGCGCCGCAACAACAGCCGTCGTCCACCACCGAAGCAGTGGCGGGTGCAATGACGACCTACAACACATAAAATTCAGTGGCTGGCTAGCCCCCGCCGCAACGGCATTGACCTACCGTCCCAGCCCCGTAGGGCCAGGAACTGCCACCCTTCACCACCTCCTCAAGTCTGCTTCAAATGTCCGGGTCGCAGATGCCATTTAGGAAACACGAATGGGGTCCAAGTCACACTTGGAGAGCCTATGTAGCGCGTCGGATCCCGCCTTATATGTAGACTCTCTAGTCACATGACGCCTTCCCATCCTCTTCTGTTGTTTCCTGTTGACTGAACTGTTCCATAGATCCCCATCTCGGCGGCTATGCTCCTTCTATTAGACTCGGCAGTCAGGCATCACCGTTTGGCAAGCAGTCCCTATCTCTCGTCCGGCATCGAAATTCCTCCAGAGCTCTCCTCTACGACGAATTGCTTATCGGGAGCTACACTACTCTACCTAGAAGAGCATTGAACCGTATTTATTGCTGGCCGCTGTTAGCGTGCACGGAAAACGGATTGATTGACTTGTAGGAATAGAAAGGCGCGGTAACTGTCTCACTTGTTCTCTGTGGACACCTCAACCGGGTCGTAAGGGAAGAGAGGAAGGTGGGAGTGAAAGAAAAAAGGGAACCGTAGTGGAGGACTAGGGGGTAATTTCGACCACCTGGGGATCTTTAACGTGCGCTGACATCGCACAGCACACGGACGCCTCTTCATATCGCCTCCATCGAAACGCAGCCGCCGAATTCGGAAAACTGAGAGGAGCAGCATGTGCACTGCGCATGACATCAGAGCTCGCGGCCGACACGGCCACGTGTCAACACCACTACCGACGCCGCAGAGACGCCCGAAGAAAGAGGACGTGTTGCCAAGCAGCGACGCCCCTGCTCTGTGGACACCTAAGCGCACTGTAATTGAAAGGCGGAAGGTGGGAGAGAAAGTGTAAAGAGGCAGAGGAGCCATAGGGGAGGGCTGCGGAGTAATTACGATCACGTGGTGATCTTTACGTGCACTGATATCGCACAGCGCACGGATGTCTCTTCGTTTTGCCTCCATTGAAACGCAACCACCGACAGAGCGTAAAAACCTGCGCCTAGCAACAGCAGAGGTAGAATGAGCGTGAGAAGGCAAAGAGCAGCCGAGCCACCCTTACAGAAGAACGGCTTGCCAAACGGTGATGCCAGACTGCCGAGCGTTACGCAGGCAGCATAGCCGTCAATACGGGGTTCAATGGAACATAATAATTGGTTCAGTTGGTTCAATGGAAGGGAAAGGCGCGGTAACTGTCTCACTCGTTTTCTGTGGACACCTGAACCGCGCCGTGAGGGAAGGGAGGAAGGTGAGAGTTAAAGTGGAAAGAGAGAAAGAGGAGCCGTAGCGGAGGGCTACGGAGTAATTTTGACCACCTGGGGATCTTTAACGTGCGCTGACATCGCACAGCACACGGACGCCTCTTCGTTTCGCCTCCATCGAAACGCAGCCGCCGAGGTCGGGTTCGCAGTCAACGGGAAATAAAAGAAAAGGATGAGAAGGCATGCTGTGTGACTGATCACCCTACTTGAGTTTCCGAAGGGGAAAGGGCATCTGCGACCCGCACATTTGAAGCCGACTTTGTGAACAATCCGTTTGAACACATGTCCAGTGTGTCCTAGACACTGTGGCACAATATGAACTTGACACCGGCGAGTAATCCAAAGTATGAAAATTTGCATTTGGACACTGCCAAATCAAAGTACTGTTTAGACAAAATTAAGACTGCTACATGATACTTTACAGATAATCCGTCACTCTTCGTCTGTGTAAAGAAAAATGAACAAAACTTGTAGAGGGCACTTTGGGCAACTACAGTGCGGTGAGGCGAAAGCCATTATAGCACGGTGGATCTTAACCCTCCACTACGGCACATCTGTCTCCGTCATCGAACAAAAAATGGTAAGGGTAACATTAAGAGATAGAAAGCGTGCAGTGTGGGTCTGAGAAATAACTCAAGTTACAGTACCCAGCCGGCGTGGCGCAGTGGTTACGGCACTAGACTACTCTACCCAAGGACGCGGGATCGAATCCCGGCATCGGCGGCAGCATTTCGATGGAGGTGAAAAGCAAGGCGCCCATGTGCTGTACGATGTCAGTCCACGTTAAAAACCCTAGGTGGTCGAAATTTCCGGAGTCCTCCTCTACGGCTTCCCTCATAGCCTAAGTCGCTTTGGGATGTGAAACCCCACAAACCAACCAACCGACATTCCAGTGGAAATTAAGAAAAAGAAATGGGCATGGGCAGGACATGTAGTGCGAAGAGAGGATAACCGATGGCCGCTTAGGGTAACAAACTGGATTCCAAGGGACGAAAAGCGTAGCAGGGGGCGGCAGAACGTTAGGTGGGCGGATGAGGTTAAGAAGTTCGAAGGGGTCAAGTGGATGCAGCTAGCACAGAAACGGGTTAATTGGAGAAATATGGGAGAGGCTTTCGCCCTGCGGTGGGTATAGGCAGGCGGATGATGATCTCCATCAAGGACGGGGAACGAATCTCGGCCTTGGTGGCAGCTTTTCGATAGAGCGAAAAGCTAGGCGCCCGTGTGCTGTGCGATGTCAATGCATGATAAAGAAACCCCTCTGGTCGAAATTTCCGGAGTCCTCCACTACGGGTCTCTCATAGCCTACCACATACGGCTCGGAGGAGACAGAATATAACACTTCAAGAAGCGGCCACAGCTATATCTACCCACGCGGAAAAAATTGGCCTTGAATGCTCCCCAACATTCAAGGCCAATTTTTTCCGTGTGGGTAGGCCTTGAATGGTCCCCGACACCCCTTCATGGATCACTGCCTTGTCGTGGCGGAGGGGCTTGCGAAACTCGATGAAGTCGTGAGCTCTGCTGTGTAGGGCCACCCAAGATAGACAGGTCACGGCAGAGAGTTCTGACAAAATGTGATTCACTGGAGAAGGTAATGGCAACCCACTCCAGTATTTCCTGCCAAGAAAACCCTATGGCCAGTCAAAATACCATTAAAGATGGGCCCCCCAGGTCGGAAGGCGTCCGACGTGTTACTGGGGATGAACGAAGGGCGATTCCTAGTAGCTCCAGGACGAATGAAGCGGCGGGGCTAAAGCCAAAAGGACACTCAGCTTTGGATGTGTCGGGAAGTGACCGGAAAGTCCGATGTTGCAAGGAGATATATCACATAGCAACATGGAATGTATGATCTATGATGCAAGGTAAACTGGATGTCGTCAAGCGAGAAATGGACAGATTGAACATTGATATCTTGGGTATCAGCGAGCTCAAGTGGACCGGAATGGGAGAATTTAACTCCGGCGACCACTATGCCTTTTATTCTGGGCACCAATCCAAGAGAAGGAATGGGGTCGCTCTCATAGTAAACAGAAGAACGGGCAAAGCCGTGCTAGGGTACAACCCCAAAAACGACCGAATAATTTCACTTCGAATCCAAGGTCACCCTTTCAACATAACAATTATCCAAGTCTATGCACCAACCACTACTGCTGAAGAAGCTGACATTGAGAGATTTTATGCGGACCTACAAAGCCTTTTAGACCGCACCCCATCATCAGACGTCATTTTTCTCATAAAAGACTGGAATGCTAAGGTCGGGAGTGAAGAAATATCCGGAATTATAGGCAAGTTTGGTCTTGGCGAGCCAAATGAAGCTGGGCAGAGGCTAGTAGAGTTTTGTCACGAAAACAACCCGACCATGGCGAATACTCATTTTCAACAGCACAAGAGGCGCCTGTACACATGGACTTCACCGGACGGTCTGTACAGGAATCAGATTGATTATATTCTTTGCCGGCAGAGATGGAGAAGCGCTATACAAGCAGTAAAAGCAAGACCTGGGGCCGATTGGAGCACCGATCATCAGCTTTTTGTTGCCAAAATTAAGCTTCGATTGAGGAAAACGCAGAAAACTAGAAGGCCTTTCAGGTATGATCTGGATCAAATTCCATTAGAATATGCCGTGGAAGCGAGAAATCGATTTCAAGAATTAGATCTAGAAGACAGAGAGCACGAAGAGATGTGGACTGATGTTCGTGATATAATACAAGTTGCTACTAAGGTAGTTCCAAAGCAAAAGAAATGCAAGAAAGCAAACTGGTTATCTGAAGAGGCTTTGCAAATAGCTGAGGAAAGGAGGATGGCAAAAGTTATGGGGCAAAGAGAAAGATACAAGGTTCTCAATGCGGATTTTCAGAAAATAGCAAGGAGACATAAGAATGCCTTTCTGAACATACAGTGCCAAGCAGTTGAGGACAACAGCCAATTAAGGAACACAAGAGCTGTGTATAAGACAATCAAGATATCAAAGGAAGCTTCTGTGCTAAGCTGGGCGTGATAAAGGACAAACGAGGCAAAGACCTCACTGAAGCCTCAGAGATAAAAAAGAGGTGGCAAGAATACACAGAAGAACTGTACAAGACGGACCCGAATGTGCAAACCCAACATAAGACGGTTGTGATTACTGATCTCGAGCCGGGCATCCTGAAGAGTGAAGTTTAATGGGCCTTAGCCAGCCTTCATAAGAAGAAAGCTAGCAGAATTGATGGCATTCCAGCTGAGTTGCTGGAATGCACGATCGCGCTTATTTCGCATGCTAGCAAGGTGATGTTGAAAATCCTCCAAGGAAGGCTGCAGCAGTATGTGGATCGGGAGCTTCCGGACGTGCAAGCTGGGTTTCGCAAGGCCAGAGGAACTAGAGACCAAATTGCCAACCTTCGCTGGATCATGGAAAGAGCAAGAGAGTTCCAGAAACCCATCTACTTCTGCTTAATTGATTATGCGAAAGCGTTTGGCTGCGTAGATCACAGCAGATTGTGGCAAGCTCTCCAAGAGATGGCAGTTCCAATTCACCTAATCTGTCTCCTCAGGAACCTGTATGAAGGACAAGAGGCCACAGTCAAAACTGGGCATGGTCTTACTGACTGGTTTCCGATTGAGAAAGGAGTGAGACAAGGCTGCATACTGTCGCCCTGCCTATTTAACCTATATGCAGAGTGCATCATGAGGAAGGCCGGTCTGGACGAGTCTTCAGCTGGAGTGAAGATTGCTGGAAAACGTATCAACAACCTTAGATATGCGGATGATACCACTTTAATGGCAGAAAGTGAAGTGGAACTCAAGAAACTTCTGATGCGCGTACAAGAAGAGAGTGAGAAGTTTGGGCTTAAACTGAACATTAAAAAGACAAAGATCATGGCATTTTGCCCTCTCAAGTCCTGGAGCATCAGTGGACAAGAAGTGGAAGCTGTGACAGATTTTCTCTTCTTGGGCTCCAAGATTACCTCGGAAGGAGACTGCAGCCATGAAATTAGGAGACGCTTGCTTCTGGGAAAGAGAGCAATGGTTAGCCTTGACCGCCTAGTAAAGAGCAGAGACATTAGTCTACCAACCAAGATCCACATAGTTGTGATGTATGGATCCGAGAGTTGGACTGTGAAAAAGGCTGACCGCCGAAGAATTGACGCGTTTGATTTGTGGTGCTGGCGAAGACTCTTGAGAGTTCCTTGGACTGCCAGAGGATCAAATCTGTCGATATTGTCGACCATAAACCCTGACTGCTAATTGGAGGGTCATATTCTAGAGTTAAAGCTCAGCTACTTTGGTCATCTGATGAGAAGAGAGGAGTCGCTGGAGAAAGATTTGATGTTGGGAAAGGTTGAGGGTCGCCGGAGGAGGGGTAGGCAGCGAACGCAATGGTTAGATGGCATCCTCGAGGCACTGCAGATGAAGTTATGTGATGTTAGGAAGATAGTGAGAGACCGGAAAGCGTGACGTGACATGGTCCATAGGGTCACGAAGAGTCGCACACGACTGAACGACTGAACTGGAACTGGCTCCCCGACAAAGTCAGCACTCTTTCTACTCCGGCCGCGGCGTGTTCCTACCGCCCCCATTACAATTTATCTGCACGATACTCTCATACCACAAACCCCCAACCTCCGCATTCTTGGTCTGAACTTACAGCACACGGGGAAAAACGACCTTACCCTGAAGGCACTAAAACAGTCTACTTACTCCATGATTCATCTTTTGAGAAGGGTTTCACTCTCACGAGCCGGCCTAGATGAAGCTGACAATTTAAAGGTACTACATGCCCTTGTGCTCAGTCGCATTCTTTGCGCCTCTCCTTACATGAACCTCTCCTGTGCAGACAAAGATAAAATCAACGCCTTAATCCGCATGGCTACCAAAGCAGCACTCAACCTACCGAAGACCACTAGCATGGGCAGGCTCTTAAAACTAGGAATGCACAACAATATACAAGAACTTATAGAGGCACAACGGTACACACAGTAACTTCGGTTGGCTGGCACGCAAACAGGACGACATATACTGGACACTCTCGGCATTCGCATACCCGCACATGCTGAAGAGTTAAACCCTCTCCCTCAGGCCGGGCATTCAGCGCTTATCCTCAAACCTCTTCCTAAGAACGTCCAGCCAGAACACCATCAATCCCGCCGCGTCGCGCGAGCCAAAGCAACTATGGGACTGCAGAGGATGTCCGCTGGCTGGACGCCGCATCTGGTTGAGACCGTTCGGTAGCTGTGGCCTACAATCCAGCAGCCCCCCCCCCCCCCCCCCCACTCACTCACTTCATTGACCCTCCCTGTAACTCGGAAGAAGCAGGGGAAGTGGCTATAGCCTTAGCAATCGCCCAAACAGATGCGGCTTATTTACTTAGCGACTCCAAAACAACCATACTTAACTTTGCCCTGCGGACGCGTCCATCCTCCCGTGTGGCAAATATTGAGAATGTGCACCCTGCATTCTGACAGGCGTATTGAGCTTATATGGGTGCCGGCTCACTCTGGAAATCCCGGGAATGAGGCCGTCGATAACATAGCCCGAGGACTTATTAGCCGGGCAAATGGCAACCCATGCGGGATTTCTCGAGGGAGCGGGCACATGCATTTTCTGAGCTCACACAGCAAGCAAGCCTTGCCCGTCGACCTACCCCCCTCCCCACTCCCAGCTGTCTCACTCCCAACAAATCCTCTGGAGGCGTCTTTAAACCCGAACGCTTCTCACCCCTCAACGCCTATCCTACTACCGACCCGTTTCCCCTGAGTACACTCTCTGTGGAGAGTTGCACGCCACCTTGGACCACATTCTTTTCGGCTGCCCTTCCGATCCTCCCCCGCAGGCACAGCCCGCCATCGGATCATGGGAGGAATGGGAGGCCCTCCTTACGTCGCAGGACCTGGACATCCAACTTCGCTGTGTGGACCGGGGTGCCAGTGCCGTAGCCCTACGTGACCTGGACACATGCGCGTAATGTGAGAGCCGTGCGGTGACCCTGGGCCCTTGAAGGGTCCAAACTCGCTCGTGAAATAAAGTTTTTTCCTCTTCCTCCTCCTCATTGCCTGGCCTGAGTCGCTTTGGGATGTTAAAAAAATCAAATCAAATCTTCTTTCACACCCACCTTCCTCCCTTTACTATGTAGTGCATATGTCCGGGGAGAATTATGGAAGAGTCTTCCGTGTGCTGTGCGACGACAGCGCACGTTAAAGATTCCCAGGTGGTCGAAACTACTCCGTAGCCCTCCACTACGGCTCCTCTTTCTCGTTCCACTTTCACTCCAACCTTCCTCCTTTCCCTTACGGCGCGGTTAAGGTGTCCACAGCAAACAAGTGCGACAGCTACCGCGCCTTTCCCTTCCTATAAATCAAATCAATTATGACAGATACAGAGCCTCTTCCATGCTGTGCTATAAATTATTTTCAAACGCCACTAATGCCTGCTATACTAGCGCCTCCTAGACATCGGGGTCTGCTTCTATTTGTGGTACGGCGTTTGTGGAAGCGGCGAATGAAAGGCGCCGCACGGACGCCTGGATCGGTAGCCCAACGGGGTCAGCTTCTTTTATGCATGAATTGCCTGGTGACGTCATGACCTGTCATGACGGTACATCGCGCGCCCCTTACAAAACCGGCATTTCATTGAAGGCATCAAAGTTCACCGGCGTTCTATAATTTGTTTACAGGAAAGGAAAGGCGCAGTATCGCTCGCGGAATCCCGCTATCATGGTAATAATAATAGTAATAATAATTAGGTCACAGGAACGGCAAGGCGCAGTATCTGTCACACTTACTCTATGGACACATGAACCACGCCATAAGAGAGGGATGGAAGGTGGGAGTGAAAGTTGAAAGAAAGGGAAACCATAATGGAGGGCTACAGTGTAATTTTGACCCCCTGAGGATCTTCAGCGTGCGCTGACATCGCAAAGTACACGGAGGCCTATTCGTTTCGCCTCCATCGAAACGCAGCCGCCAGGGGAATTATGAAGAGCGTTCCAGGATCCAGGGCGTGGAGCAGTTGGTAAAGCGCTGGGCTGGGTTGTTGTGGCTCTAGGAAGAAGGAAAAGAAAATGCACGGGCCTGCTACTGGCTCTGTAGCTGAGCCAACTCCGCTGACTTGCCTTGATTGATTTATTATAGGAAGGGCAAGGTCCGGTAACTGCCTCACTTGTGTTCTGTGGACACCTCAACCGCGCCTCAAGGGAAGGGAGGAGTGAAAGTGGAAAGAAAGAAGAGCCGTAGTGGAGGGCTACGGAGTAATTTCGACCACCTGGGGATCTTTAACGTGCGCTGACATCGCACAGCACACGGACGCCTCTTCGTTTCGCCTGCAGCGAAATGCAGCCGCCGAGGCGGGTTCGAACTCGGGTACTCCGGCACAGTAGTCGAGCGTCTTACCACTGTACCACATCGGCGGGGCCACCTCCGCTGCCTCGTGCAGACAAAGAGAAAATAAAGAAAGAAAAGACAGAGGGAAAGAAAGACGCGCGCCGCAACAACAGGCGTCGTCTACCACCGAAGCGGTGGCGGGTGCAATGATGGCCTACAACAGATAAAAATTCGGTGGCAGGCTAGTCCCCGCCGCAAGCGGCGGTGACCTACCTGCCCCAGCCCCGTCAGGGGAGTACCGGCAATCCAAGGGATGAAAGTTCGATTCCCGGTGGAGACAAGGTTTAACTCTCGCTCTCGAAAGCGTGACACCTCTGCTGACAACCTTCTGGTGACAACCTTCTGTCAGCAACTATGAGGCATTAAATGCTTTAGCATTAAAAGATGTGTATACCTAATATCCCTCATTGCTAACATACAATACCACAGTAAGCTCAGCCAGGGAAACGTACCTCTCACTACGTATATCCTGGAACAGCTTAGCAAGCCACTGCAATTTCGTTTTTTCTACTTTCATTTCATCTTCCTCCGTTCCCTTACAAAAAGGAGCAGGTGTACAGCGCGTTGCACAATTACAAGCACGATGTAGAATGCTTCTCTCATCTAAACCGCAGAATCCTCGCGGTTCAAATTTTACACAGAAATGGAATTTTGTCGCTAGAATTTTTTGATACCAAATTTGTTTGGGATACTTGCCTGATTCGATCAAAAGAAGTGAGATGTTCCCATCATATGTGGCGGCGACGACGCCAGATGAGCCGCTGCCCTAGAGATGGTAATGGTGGCGCCACCTCATGATGCTTACAACTCAAAACTTCTGCCAAAAACGTTCCCCATGAATAAAGGTTTATGAATGAATGAATGAATGAATGAACGTTCGCCCCGTCTTTTCCTGCTGCAGAGTTGTAAGCATCATGAGGTGGCGCCACCAATACCATCGCTGGGGCAGCGGCTGGTCTGGCGTCATCCCCGCCACATACGATGGGAACATCTGGCTTCTTTTGATCGAATCATGCAAGTACCCCAAACAAACTTGGTGTTAAAAATACTAGCGACAAAATGCGAGTTCTGTGCAAAATTTGAACTGCGAAAATTCCGCGGTTTAGCTGGGAGAAGCATTCTACATCGCGCCTCTAATTGTGCAACAAGCTATACACATATATTGTGACAGACACTGCGCCAAAATTTCTTTCCTGACAACGAATATTCGCTATACATATATCACTGTGCCCTGCCGTGATGTTCCCGGTCTGGAATGTTGCTGCTGGTCTAGTAGTGGCGGCGCCGAAAAAGCCTGCTGTGCGGGTGCCTTGGATTCGCGGGTGAAGCGTTCCCTCTGTATAATTTATATCCAGTGCTGTGATAGGTATTGTAACACTATTGATGTTACTACGTAAACCAACGTTACTCACACAAAACAAGTACACCCGAGCCTGACGGCACCTGAACGCACACACATTTCTTCTTCGTCCTCCTACACTAAACTCCTCTACTTCATCCATCTAGTCTAACATTTTCCTCCCTTTCGGAAACGAAGCCCTCCGGGCGAGTCAGATGTCTCGACTATGACACTTCGTCAGGCGGGCGACATGCATAACTATAGTGCCTAGAATATTCTAGGCACTATAGCATAACCTCAGTGTTCGCCGAACGTCGTCCACTGGCCGTAAGGCGTGCAATCTTGTTATTTCGCCGAGTTGCTCTAAAATCACATATGGACTGGTGTAGCATTTTCTGGTGCAAACCGCGCTTCCTCACAGGTTTCCAAAGCCAGACTAGGTCACCGGGCAGATAGGTGATCTGGCGATGGTGGTCGTCATAGCGAGCATTTGATCTGTCTTGTGAAGCCAAAGTCCGCAATCGGGCTAGCCGTCGCGCTTCAGCCAGGCAGAGAGTTTCCGCTGAGCACGCGTGTCGTCGTCAGTGGGAAACGGGAGGATAGTATCGAGGGTGTGTCGGGGGAAGCTGGCGTAAAGGAGGAAGAACGGACTGTATTCTATGGTCTCATGCCTGGCAGTGTTGAGCGCGTATGTGATGAACGCGAAAACAAAGTCCCAGTTTTTATGGTCCAGCTTCAGGGAAATGAAGGAGCTCATAAGTTTGCCCGCGGTCTCACCTTCCGGGTAGGCTCTGATCCTCAGTACACTCTTAGCAGGGACAGGCTAGTCAGCTACAAAGAGATCACAGAGCACTACCGACTAAACAGGTTCGAATACCCACCGGCAGATAGGACACTAAATAAGATCCAAGAAAGCATTTGGAGGCGCTTACAAACAAGGACTTTTCCGAACCCAGCTACTTTGTCAGTGGTACCAGGAGCAATTCTCAGATAGGTACAAACTATGTCAGGATAAGGCGGATCTGGTATACATATGATATGAACGTGTCCCAGAAATATAAAAATATAAATGAACAGACAAAAACGGAAGAATTTTGGGAGAGACTACTGTTGAGCTCACGCCCTGAGACTCAGCTTGGTGTAATCCGACTGGCCGAACACGCCGCCCGGGTCCACGGGCTCCAGGCCGTCGTGTAGGCGGGTAGGTTGATGTCTACCATTTATCTGTTGGAAATTAAAGTTTTTACCACCACCACCGAAGCGACGTACATCGCAAGCATATTGGTTAGAGCTCTATTGATGCGTTCTGTTAAACGATTTGTCTGGGGGTCATAAGGAGTCGAATGCCTGAAATCAGATGCGCATATACGGAGAAATTCTTCTATTACATCGGTAGTAAACTGACGGCCTCTGTCACTTATCACAACTCTCGAGGGACCATGTCGCAAAATGACTGAATGCAGCATAAAGAGAGACACTTGGTAGGCTGTAGCAGCGGTAAGAGCGGCCGTCTCACAGTAGCGAGTAAGATGATCCACACATACAACAATCCAACGAATGTCTTTTTGCGACTTTGGGAAAGGACCCAAAAGGTCAACTCCGACTTTCTCAAAAGGAGCCTTGGGCGGCACTACAGGGTGAAGCATTCCAGGGGCTACACCAGTACGACTTTTGTGACTTTGACACTCAGGGCAGCTGGCAACATACTGACTAATCGTGGGGCGCATCCGAGGCCAGTAGAATCGCGCCTGAGTGCGGTACGAAGTTCTCGCTGATCCCAGATGTCCGGAAGCTGGATTGTCATGCATGGCGCGTAAAATAGACAGACCGAGGCTTTCAGGAACTACCAGCAGGAATCGGCGGCCAGTGTCGCAGTAAACCTTCTTGTATAGCAGTCAATCATGTACATAAAACTGGCTTTTCGAATTTGGGTCCTGAGCAGCATTTAAAAACGGCTTCAGGTGCTGGTCACTGTGTTGCTCTGTTCGGAAGGTGCGAATATCGGGAAAGCTCGTAGATAAAGCAGCGATGCAATGCTAGAAGTATTCCGTGTCACATTCTGTTGTGGCGAGTGGCAACCGCGAGAGGCAGTCCTTATCTGCGTGCCGTCGGCCACTCTTGTGTGAAATATAGTAAAGTCTTATTCTTATATACGAAGAGCTCAGGAGGCCAGGCGACCAGACGGGTCCCGGAGATTAAGTAACCAACATAGGGAACGGTGATCTGTTACTACTAAGAAATGCCGTCCATACAGGTAGCAGCGAAACCGCTGCACGGCGAAAACAATCGCGAGACACTCCTGCTCGGTGTCACCCGTTAATAATTAGGCGGATTATTAACGATGCGCCCTTAACGGTGCGCACACTCCCAGATACCCTTAGAGTGAGTGGAGGTAGCTGTTCTGGTCGCAAAGGAGATGCCCTCGACCTGCGTGGCAAGCTCAGCCGGAATTCAACTACCTTGTAGTGACAGAAAGGGGTGGCCGTTTGGTGCCCACTTGTCGCCGGTTCAAACCAGAGTAAGGGTCGGAGTCAGAAGTAACAAACAAAACAATCTTTATACACACCAAGAGACGATACAGAGGAATACACAAACACTAAATATACACAGACGAGAGGTTCACAGAATACAAAAGCTAAGCATGCAAGTACAAATATATTCAATAACACAGAGGCTTTACAACGCAGATCAAACACGAGAGAGTCACATAAACAAACACCAAATTGTTCACCGGGCACTGTTGCAGGCCGACGCCTCGAGATTCACGATGTGGCCGCCATGCAAGACGAGCGCCGCTCCCTCGCAGGTCCGTGGCCTTGCCAGCAGCGGGTGAACCCTGCGAGTCCAGTCGAAGCACTAGCAAACACGCCGCAACCACTGGCTGACTGACTACACAAACGGCGCGGCCTCTTTAAATAGGGCGTGCCGCGTCTGTCTGTTAGCACGCGCCAAAGCTAGCGCGCACACACACTTAGTTTCGCTGGTGAGAGCACTCCCTTTTCCTCCCGTCGAGCCATGCGTCGTCATTGGCTAGGTCCTACAGAAGGTTCTGGAGTTTTCTGACATATTCCAGCTTGAGTAGTCCGCGTGATCGCCAGGTGGTGGGAAAGAGGGCGGCGGCGACGCGTACAAAGCTACGCGCTCTCTCGCGCGGGGAAGGAGACTTTTCTCGAGATTTCCATGCGACGCCGCGCGGTCCTCGCGCTGCGCCGGCTTGAGAAAAATGTGCGCCGATTTCGTGACCCTCGGTGATGGTGTAGTTCCGCTCAGTCTTACTTAGAGTCCGACTGGCAATGACATGTTCGCGGTCGTCATAGCGCTGAACGAGGATAGGACTTGCGTCAGTGCGCACTTCCGTTGGAGCAGGTGGGTCGCAGTGCCGTAAAATAGGATGCGATGTTAAGAGGAACTTCAGTTGTCGGAAAGACGAGTCACACTCAGATGGCCACGTGAATGGAGCGTATGTAATAGTAGGCGCGTGAGCGGGTAGGCGACGTCTGCAAAATGAGGGAGGAACAGTAGGAAATAGGAGGAAAGCCCCAAAAGTCTGCGGAGCTCCTTCATAATACGAGGTTGCTGAAACGCGGTAACAGCTACGGTCTTCTGAGGATCAGGACGGACGCCATCACCATCGACGAGGTGACTAAGCACCAACGTCTGTCGCTCACCAAAACGGCACTTCTTAAATTCAGCACGAGGCCGGCTTGGCGCAAGCAGTTCAGCATGAGCACTCGGCGGTCGTTGCGCTCTTTGAATGTCCTGCCAAAGATGACTGTGTCGTCCAGGGAGCACATACAGACCTCCCAGGGTCACCAAGCCCACGACATCCTTGACGCGTAGTAATGCGTTAAATAAAGTTGTTTCCTCCTCCAGAGCTCTAATTTTAGTCAGCGTAGTTTAAAATCCTTGAATCTTTCAAATGTCGCAGATGCATTGCACAAAGCGAATGGCATAACATTAAATTCGAACAGTTCATCGGGAGTGATGAAGGCGGTCTTCTCTTTATCTGCTGGGTGCATCGGAATCTGCCAGTATCCAGACAAAATGTCCACGGATGAAAAGAATGAGGCAGAGTACAAGCAGTCAACGGCGTCATCAATGCGGGGAAGCGGGTAGACGTCTTTTTGGGTGACTGAATTCAGGGGGCGGTAATCTACACAAAATCGCCATGTACCATCTTTCTTTCGCACAAGAATTACTGGAGCCGCGCAAGGACTGCACGACTCGTGAATGACACTCTGCTTCAACATTTCCCGAACTTGCTCATTGATTACCTTGCGCTCGGAAGGCGCCACACGTTATGGCTTTTGGCGAATTGGGTGCGCATATCCGGTGTCAATGCGATGATTGGTGCGTTACTCAGGAAAGGAGCTTGGGCTCGTGGTTTTCGAGAAGTCAAAAACGGATGAATACTTCGATAAAAGATCTTCCAAAGCATCACGCTCTGGGGCATTGAGGGAATTACTAATCATACGTCGCAGTTGAGCATTCGCTGGAGATGCTGCGACATGTCGCTCGGGTACATCCGTAACCGAGGTCACTGACATTGGCACGTCTTCTCTACAAGATGCAGGCTTCATGCCAGCTGCTAAAAGAACTGGCTGCGTGGAGCAATTAATTGTCCACAATCGCGTGCAGCCCTGATTTACCGACACCACACAATGAGTGACCAGGGCCCGTATTCCGAGTTTGCGTCGTTATCGAAAGTATCGCTATCTCCTCGACCTCGAGTCATGTGATTGGTGGAAACGCCGGAGCATAATGTTGCCCCCTCTTCCGGTTCCGTAGTGATACCGGCTTTTCGACCAATCAGATCACTCGAGGTCACGTGAGATAGCGACCCTTCGATAACGACGCAAACTCGGAATACGGGCCCAGGAGAGAAGTCTTCACGCAGTTCGAATATTGAGCGTCACGATCGCATAAAAAGCTTCCGTCACTCGGCGAGAACACGGAACTCTAACACACTGCACAGACATCGGGGGCACAACAGCATCGTCGCACACGCAAAGCACGTCATCACAAAGCACAAGAGAGTCCTCAAAGAACTCAGGCGAAAGGCAGCCTTCAACACTGATCTCGCCTGTACGGAAGTCTACGGTTGCGCCACACGTGCGCAGAAAATCAATAG
This sequence comes from Amblyomma maculatum, assembly GCA_023969395.1. Classification (NCBI taxonomy): domain Eukaryota; kingdom Metazoa; phylum Arthropoda; class Arachnida; order Ixodida; family Ixodidae; genus Amblyomma; species Amblyomma maculatum. The sequence goes on along the minus strand of JAJIZL010026856.1, from coordinate 1,670 downwards.
CGAGAATTGCATTATGAGTGGAATGTGGCAGTATTCCGCCGAAAACACGGTTCCTCCAAGACACACCGGCACTACACACTCCAATAGGGTACAACAAATCACCGCTAACACCATGAAAATTTGCATTTCCGTTCCATGAAAACATTACTTTGGGTCCCAGCAGGTGTTTAAACGATAAGCTTATAATCGAAATAGTTGCACCCGTGTCCAATAACGCCATTGTAGAAATACCTCTCGCAGTCTTCAGAGCTGGACAAAAGCACTCAAACATGCTCAGAAACAAGCTACGCAGGAGAGTTCCACTTCAGCCCCGTCAGATAATCCGGACCCTTACCTTGTACGCATCTGGAAGAGGCGGAAACGACTCTTGCGCACTCTTCGCACTCAGCCCAACAATGCTCGCCTCTCCGACCGAGTCACCGAATTGACGCGACAGGTTAAAGAACACTGCGTTACACTTGACACCAATCAATGGAACAAAATTTGTAACACCATTAACGGCACACTAAATAAAAAAAGAACCTGGCATTTACTCAGAGAACTACTCGGGCCTCAACCGGCGCCTGTTGCCACTCTTGAGAAGCACTATTCTCAACTAGGCGCGGATGCCTTAACAGACCAACTCCGCGATCTCTACATTCCTCCTCCCCTACCCAGCCTTAATACTCCGTACACTGGTGCTTCCAATGTACAACTCGACCAGCCGTTTACCTTCTGAGATCTCGACTGGGCGCTAGAACAGCTAAAGCGGAAGTCAGTCCCAGGTGAAGACCAGATTACATACTCACTCATTCGAAATCTCTCTGACAAGGACAAAGAACATTTTCTGAGCATTATAAACTTACATTGGGAAGAAAGCACACTCCCAGCATCTTGGAAACAATCATAACCCTACTTCCAAAGCCAGGCAAAAAATCTGCGCTTCAAAACCTCCGCCCAGTTTCTTTAACATCATGCCTGGGAAAAACCATGGAGCGGATGGTGCTCAATCGGCTCGAAACTCACCTTGAATCCATAGATTTCTTTCCCCCTCAAAAAATTGGCTTCCGAAAAGGTGTGTCTACTCAGGATCTATTTTTTCTCCTCATGCACGAATTTGACCCTCCGCCCACTTCGCAGATCCAAGCCATAGTGGCCCTTGATGTGCGAAAAGCTTTTGATAACCTTGCCCACGATCCTCTATTAAACATCCTTGCCTCTACTGGCTGTGGTCCAAAGATGTATGGCTACCTCACAGCATTTCTCCGCGACCGTACGGCCAAGTTCCGTCTCCCGATTCGATATCTGATCCTTTCCCCCTCACACGTGCTACTCCTCAGGGCGCTATTCTGTCACCCATCCTTTTTAACCTTGCAATGGCTCCCCTATCTCGTACTTTAGCGTCTATCCCAAACCTAAAACACACATTCTATGCAGACGACCTTACTCTTTGATGCACTTCTGGGTCTCCTGGAGCAGTAGAGGAGACCCTACAGCAAGGTATCGATGCAGTCGTTAGTTACCTTGATAAAGTAGGGCTATCTCCCGCACATGAAAAATCCGAATTGCTGCTGATTGCAAAAACTCGCTATCAACGCCAACATAACCAGCTGATCAATCTCACAATGGCAGGTCACCCCACCTCTCGTGTATCATCCTGCCGGATCCTCGGACTTCATATCCATGAGTCA